>JAPYYQ010000394.1:0-70268 GCA_030522585.1 Anagyrus pseudococci
CGCGAATATTTCCTCGTAGCGTAGAACGTCGAGTCGGGCATTAACGGGACGTTCGGGAGAGCTGGGACTTAGAGCCCCCAGCAGATCGCCCCGTTACAATTGATCGATCGCTGCCAGTACGCCTTTCGCTTTATTTGCTCTCGATCTACCCCAGCACCGTGCGGCCCGAAGATTGCGTTCGATAGCCCGTCGACGATCTTATATAATGGAGAATTTTAATTTGCAGTTTATCAAGTTTTTTGCCCCGTTTTCGGACGAGAGGCACGGGGTTTATTTTTTATTAATACGTTTCCGAGAGATCCTTGAATTATAAGCAGTTTTTCAAATTGAATAATATCGATACGGATCGTTTAATTGTTTGGAAAATAAAAATAAATTACAAAATTCATATTTACGCTTTCGACGACGGATGTTCGAATATCCAATCGAACTTCAGTCGTCGAAATTTAATTTCCATCGCTCATACAGTCGATCATTCGACAATCGCAAGCCTATAGCGCGTACATACGCTCTCAGAGCGTGTGCATACACACTCGTTCGGGAAGGAGCTTCGTTGTATACGGAGAAGGAGCGGCAAGCCGGCAAGCCAGCAATATCCGAAGCGGTGTATATATACATCGGTCGAAGAGAAGGCCCGATGATGTGTGGAGGAGCGGATCGCTGCCTTTGTCCGGGGCCGCCTCGCCCGCGATCTTATACCGTAGCGGCTGCTCTTCAAAGTGGCCGCGAAAAAATCGGCTGCCCCATCCCCCCCCCCCCCCGCGTACGTAATATCTCTCGGCGGCTGTCCGCTCTGCTCTCTCTGTTATGTGGGAAAGCCAAACAGCGCCGCAATAGAGAGACTCCGGTGCTACAGCCTCTATATAGACGTATAGATCTCGACAGAAGAGCGGCGGAGAGAGAGAGGAAGAAGACGCGCGCTTTATAGTCCTGGCTTTGTCCACGGCGCTACGCAGGTAGCGCTAATCCAGCCGACGATTACCGAGATGTTCACTCTTGCGGCTTTTAAACGCTTGTATTGTAAAATAATCAGGAGCTACAGGCATGAAAATATGTAGAAGAAGCGAGCCGGCTCTATATAAAATTGCATCTCTCTCTCTCTCTCTCTCGGCTTCGATGCTAATGCCATGCGCGCGCGTGATAGAGCCTCATCTACAAGCTATTTATCCCGAATTAAAATCGCGAACGAACGAGCGTAGGAGAGTGAGGTGGGTCGGCTCTGGCGCGTCCGGCGCGTGGAAAAAAATCAGGAGGACGCGCGATCGTTATTAGCATGTGGCCCCCTCTGAGGCTCATTAGAATATCGCCGATAAAGGCGGACTTAATTGCGCCGGCAGACTGCACACACACACGCGCGCGCGCGCGTCCATAGCAAGGCTTCCTGCATCCCTGGGCAGAGAGAGAGAGAGAGAGAGAGAGAGAGAGAGAGAGAGAGCCTGCGCGTCCTTACATACCTCGTCCCCGTCTGCAGCCATTAAGCTCTCGCAGCAGGTCTTATAAGCAGGCGCCTTATTTGTATAATTCCCGCTTATTGTCCGGGCGCGCTCATGCCCGCGTAATTCATGCCCTCGCCTCTCTCTCTCTCTCTCTCTCTCTCTCTCTCTCTCTCTCTCGGCTATCCGGATTTCGCGGGGCCTATATGCACGTTTACGGAACAATCGCGCTCCCCTCGCCGCAGATTAATAGCTACGGAGCCCTGTACGATCTGCATTGACGGAATGTCGAGATATGCAACGCTTACGAACAGTAGCGACTGCGTCGTTTCGGCGCCTATACTTTCTTGATTTTGTTCGCGACGATTTTAACCGCGCGGGCCACGAGCCCGAGCAACGAATCGTAAAACGCTTTTGTACATATCCGCCGGCCTAGCGAAGTATCAATTTTCACGGGGGGGAAATTGCCGGTAGTATAGCGGCGGACACGCGTTTAACCGCGAACAATTACAATAATAACGGATAATGGTATAGAGGGGGGGGGAGGGGGGAAGAGATCTGGCTCTCCAGATATATTCATTTCTGGGCTCGAGCTTGGAAAACCTGTTTGCCGTATAGCGCATGGACGTGTGGCGCGCACGCGGCATAAATAAAATTGGAGGCGCGCTTTATTATTTATGCGCGCTGAGAGAGAGAGAGAGAGAGAGAGAGAGAGAGAGAGAGAGAGAGAGAGAGAGAGAGAGAGAGAGAGAGAGAGAGAGAGAGAGAGAGAGAGAGAGAGATATCGGCCGCTTCGCCGGACAATTAATTATGTCGAGTCTCTCGGGATTTTAATAAGCTGCACCCGATCGCGTAGGTTTCATATACGCCGGACGGATCACATTTTTCCAACGATGGAAAATGCATTATTTATGTACGCTCGCTTTGCGTGGATTCGCTTTTGCGCGACAAGCGGTTTTTGTAGTTTCCAAGAGAAGAATTAGAGAAATAATCGAAGAATTCGAACAAACAGTATCGCCTATTTTGTATTATCTCTTTGGTTGTAACTGCACAGCTCGATATCCTAGATGTATACAGGTCGTTTTATGCAACTATTAATAAGTTTATTTGACCTGTAAAAAAAATACAACTCTTTTCCCGTCACGTGCCCCCCCGCTCACGCCGATCGAAGGTCAAAGTAATTCTCTTTTTCCACTGCAGCGTGACGGCTAAATTGCCGCTCGCGGACGTAAAACGAACACGGGGCAGCTGCAAATATGAGGATATATTTTATTATTTATTTTTCTTCTCTTCAAATGCCAAGCGCATGATGAATTTCGAAAAAAAAATTTTCACTTGTTTTTTTCATATTTTTTTCATATTGCTGTTGCTTTCGACAACATATTACGCGCGGTAATTCGAATGGAAAACCAACGTAACGACTTTTTCGTTCGAAATCCTGCGTTCCGCGCTCTAAATTTCAAGCGAACTTTACGCTCTTACGCGACGCGCTCTAGCAGCCGGAACAGTCGACGATTCCACAATATTCGTCAAAGGTTCGAAAAAAAGTAGTGTAATCGGGTAATCTCGGTGCGTCATGCCCAAGGCATCACGGAATTCCTCGACCATAGCGCGCCCCGCGCTCTCTCACCCACATAGCGCGCGCACACACACACAAGCAGCCTGTGTGTGCTCTTTCGCTCTCTCTCTCTCCTGTGTATTCCGAGTCCGTGATATATACACAGCGGCACCGCGGGCGCGGCGCGTAAGAGGTTAGTCGGCCGAATATGGCGTCGCCGAGCGAGCTGTCCCTGGAGGAGATCCGCAGGTATCTGCTGGATAACGGGGGCTCGGCACGCAACCAGGACCTCGTCAAGCACTTCAAGCGCTTCCTCACCGACCCCGAGACCCGTGGTGAGTGACAAGCCCGGACGGGCTGACCTTGCTCACGGACGCGCGAGCAGCCGCCTAACACTCTCCTTGTTTTCTCTCTGTCCTTACAGTCGAGGCTCGCAACAGGTTCAAGGAGTACATCAACACCCTGGCAACGATCAAGTCCGAGGAGGTAGGTAGATTTCGCGTTAGCTCTCTCTCTTTGTACGGGTGTCCGTTGAGGCGCGCGCGCGCAGACGAAGACGCCGACAGTTACTTGTTGCGTCGGCGCTTAGCGACGCTCTCTCGCCCTCCTATTGTCAACTCTTGCCCACGCTGTTTCTTTACGACTGTCATATAACGCCGGCTGCCTGGCTTTTTAATGATAGATTTTGATAAGGCGAGATTGTTATCGCGCGAGATTTGCGAACGAGATTGGTGGGAGAGGTTTTTAGGTTAGAAGCGCCAGACGTGATAGATGTATAGGTATACACATCGCTTTATCGTCTGTGTCATTTGTTTACGTTCCGTTGGATGATTGTCGTTCTTGATGTTGATGAGAAAACTTGTCGACTACTTCTGGTACAAGAAGGGTTTGGATTAAGGCAGAGTGGTTGTCATGATAGAATTATTTGATTTTAAAAACATCAAGTTAAATTTTTTATTGTGTTTTTTAAGCAAAGTGTACACTCATTATTCTTTATATTTATGTGTCATCCTTTAGATTAGACAACGTTTATTAATAGAAATAGTATAAAATTCTAAAATCAGCATAGATTTGTTTTATCATCTGTTAAAATTAATTTTACTTTGTATTTAGCACTTACAATGACTTAAAGCTATATAAAACAGTAAATTATTCAATAAGCTTAGTTTAAAAATATGTAAACAGTGTCATTTGTAATTAATAGATTAGTATTATCTGTTCTATACACAGTACTCAATATTAATATACATTATCACAGTAGTATATATGTTATCTTTGCACACAACTTGAAAAATGATTTTTTAAAATACTTGTATTTATTACAGGGAGAAAAGTATCTTGTGTTAAAAAAAAAGTTTCGCCAGCCAACGTTAGACCTCTCATCACCATCCATAAGTTTCTCAGGATTTCCTACCTCGCCAATAGCAACTCCAGATCTTTCAACACCTACGTCAACTCCTACATCACCTCTACGAGAACCACCACCATACAGACCACCACCCATAGCGCCGCTTAGTCCTATACAAAATACATCATCACCAATACGTCAATATGCACATGATCCTCCAATTGGTTTACCTGTTACGGAATCTGTCATCGATGAAAATGTGTCTCCCATTGCATCAAGGGTATCTGCAGCGGAAGAAAGAATACGAAACAGTCCTGCTGCATCTCCACCAGTACCACCAAGGCGTAAAAGCCAGGATAAGATCAAATTTACCAGTAAAGAAAATCAAATACTCGAGAGAGCCAGAAATGGATCAGACTCTATTAAGGTTAGTGTTATTTTAGTTCTTTTACTTGATGAAAATGTACAGTTAAAATATTTCAACTTTTTTGTACTTTATAAATTATATCAAAATAAGTGATAACTGTATTTTTTCATGAAGTAGTAAAATTAATAGATACGTATTTACATTTGTAGTGTAGTGAACAAAGTAGTTTTAAAATTGAAGTTGATCGATAGGGTGGTTACAGGATGTTTGCTTATTAAATAGCTAATTGTATCACTGTAGCATGACAATTATTTTCAGCTTGCTTTATTCATATTGCTTTATCGTAAAGTGCATTCATTGCACATTCCCTTTATTTTTAATTTTAAGTTTGCACCTTTATTATTTTACATTACAATTACCTGCACGTTATTAATCTACTTTTTTGATATTGTTATCCCTCCTGTAATCATAACAATGATTTATAAAACACCACTACGTTCCTTTTTACGAGCCCAACACAAACGTCGATATCTCAAAATGTTATTAAACAAAATGTGTGTTTGCTATATTGGAGAGGTTTTACATGTACAATTTTCAACATTACATATTACATATATAAAAAATTGCACTTTACATCGTATTATTAAACGAATATCAATGTTAAACACAATAATCCACAATAATTAATCAACTTTTGCACAACGTACATATCCGAAAATAAAGCAAAATAAAATGCAGAGAAAAAAAATTTAAACCACCATCAAACATAACTCATAATTATTCCCTCGATTTTTTTCTCGTCAGCTCTGATATATACGATCGTAATCAACGAAACAAAACGTCCACGATACAAAAATCATCCGAAGCAAAACCAAAGAAAAAAAAAAGAAAAATCGAGAGCCGAGAGTACAGTACGAAAGAGAGTTTGCGCGCGCGCGCGAGCGCGTGGTTTATAAGTACGTTTTGATTTATCGATTGGCGGTGCGTGAAAAAAGTCATTTGCCCGGCTGATATCAGCGGTGCTCGATGTCCAGAGGCCCCGTTATCTCGCCATAACACGGGCCGCACGATAAGCAGAGGTAAGAGAGTCTTATCGCCGTCGGTTTTCTCTCGCGTTTATATTTTTCGCTCGGCAGTCCTTCGTTCGCCGCCGCGGCTTCAAGTGCGCGTACATATTATACATCCCTGCAGCGGCCTAACTCACTTTTTTTTCTCCTTCCCCCCTCTTCCTGGTATACGAGTTTGTGTGTATTCTCTTTCTGTCTCTCCTTCCTCGCTGCTCTCTGAAGTACTCTGGTGTTGCGAGTATACTGGTCTGCGGTATTATTTTTGCCTCTCGCCTTGCCGCGAGAGAATATATATTGTGTTGTGGTGGCTGTGTGTGCACGAGGTCAGAAGTCACAAGCCCGAGCGACGTACGTATTTCTCATGAGACGCAATGCAGGAGAACGAGGCTACCGGCGTCGATGTTCAGTCGGATGTACCGACTACCCCACCGTCGGCCTTGGCTACTGCTTCGCAGGCTCCTATGACGCCTGCCGAGCAGCTGAGCGTACGCGAGAGAATGCAGAGATTCAACAGGATGGCCACTGAGACCGATCTCCCAGCTCGGCCGAGCGCATCGACACCCCCGATTAAAAAACGCTCCGAGAAGGTAATGTCGATTCCTCTTTTTTTTGTTGTTGCTCATCGCTTTTTTTCTAAAAAAAAATTCTTTCAATATGTCTTTGCAACGAAATCCATGAGATTGTTTACATTTGCACGATATGACGTTCCACATTATTTTATAGAGATGTTAAGTATTAGAGTTGGATGTTTGCTCTGTACACAGCTTATTTCGTCATTGTCTTATTTTTAAAATTTTGCACCTAGCTGTATCATCAACGATATCATTTTATATAAAAGTATATTAGTAGATAAGTGAATCGGCGGATAATACTTTTTTGACTTGAATTTTTTGAACGTGAATTATAAAGATAACGCTTATACACGAACAATTATTAGACTAGTAAAAAAAAATTTTCAGCGACAAAAACCAAGAATGTTAATCTCTCCCTAAATCAATTGCTTTGCTATTTAGCAATATTTCAAATTACTTTAATCTTGAACATAAAGTACATTTAAACAATATCAATTAACATTTTCCGACCAAAGAAAAATTTCCATCTCTCGAAACAATCTTCACAAACGCGTGTTCAATGCTCAATGGCAGAACAAGCGGCGTTTACCTTGGGTAACACGTAAGGCTCAGCTTCTCATTATCTCACATTATTTACGATGCGTAAAATTGTAAATTATTCTCTTATCTCGGATGTAAGAGAACTTGATTCCAGCCGAGATAACCGATACGGCTGTCCAATTAATTCGTCAGCCGAAAAAAAATAAAAAATAACTAAACATATAGATTCCCAGCACACAGCTGAGCCGACACGCGTCAAACTAATCACGCCTATAAAGAGCCTGAGTTGTGCTAGTTCTTTAAACGCCTTTCCCCGAACGCAGTTCAAGGCCCTCCGGGAAAGCGTCTGAGTCAGCAAAGGCTCGTGACCGGATACGAACCCCCCAAAAGATGCAGTGTTCCCGTACAGTCTAGCATACGAAATTTTCGCAATACCATAAAGGAGCCGTTGTCTGCGCGTACGAGTAACATACCCCTTGGTAGTCCAACCCCTTTGCCCCTACCCGGTTCGTAAACGCGTTGGCCCCTTTGTCTTTTCGTGGTGTTAGCAGTGCTACCGGTATTTATCACGTTTGAATATCTCGCCCAAGGCATCGAGCTATCGTCGTTTCGGCGTCGTAAATCATAATTAGCTGCGCGTGAAGCCGAGAACTGTGTGTGTACAGTCTCGCCGTACTGATTCTTAATGATCTCCGGTAAAGGCGTGGAGGTTTAATGATTCGCGGCAAATTCGACTTAACAGCCGAACGAATTTGAGTAATGAATTGCTCTTTGACATTTCCATATTTTTTGGTCTCTTATGACCTTTTGTCCCAAGCCCCTGGCGAAATTGTACGTCCGAGGTCCTTCGTCCCTCGCTGAACAGCTCAGAGAAACTTGGCATGCAGACTTTGTCATTCGTAATATAACGCTGCAATGGCCACGTGGAAAACATAATATCCGGCGCGAGCGCAGTCGCCGGCTGAGCGTTTATTTTTGGGAAAGAAGGAGGGGCGGGAGGGGGTTGGAAGGGTAGGTACGACGGAGAATAGTTTGCAACTGCCCCTCGGTAATATTTGACGGCGCGTCGTCTCGCGCTAATTAGGATCGCGCGAGCACTCGCCCGGGGGCACGAAATTTTAACATGGGCGCAAGACGCTCGCCGAGGAATGTTATATGTACGTACTTACATAGCCTGGCTTGGAAATTATAATGATAAAATCGTAATGGGCTAATTAAGTGAAAAACAAATAATAACGACCCCCCCCCCTCTTTTTTTGTAGCGCGTGTTGTAATGCCCGCTGCGTTCTTTGTTATTATATGCAATGAAGATTGTACTTAGAATAATGGCTGCTTCGCGCTATCATCCCCATTCACCTCTGTAGTCTCGTCATGCTGGACTGAATTGTTCTCGCTATTCATGCTAATTCTGCTGCGGAATTAATATATTTCAATTGGAGCGCTAGGGCGAAAAGCTCTGCTGCGTGGGATTTTCGAAAAATATTTTTCAAGCTCTCGCGGTAATTGCAACGTTGAAAATTAGATCGAAAAATTGCCGCAAGAACCGAATTTTCTTAATAATATCGCACTCTTTGCGAGTGCCGGCGCAAAGGGTAAAAAGTAACACGTCCCAAAATTCCAGATAAGCGAGAGAGGGGGGAGGGGGCAGGCTGTTCGCACAAGAACGGGCTCTTATCGATCGACATCGAAAGTCAGGGAAAGACGAACAAGGCCGTGCGCACGCGAACTTATGCAGCGAAGAATTTCTTGTCGAAGCGTCGTCCCGTAGTCGTCGTCGTCGTCATCGCGGATAAGTTCAAGACTGCGAGAAGACCGAAGAAGAGAGAGGGAGAGAACTTGCTATAGGAGTGTTCCTCTTGCGCCTTTAACACGGCCGTGTCGAATATCTCGTCGTCTAGTCCCGCATACATTAGAGCGCCGTTCTCTCTCTCTCTCTCTCTCTCTCTCTTGCGCGCGCGAGCCGAAACTTCAGCCAAAGTTCAGCCGCTTACCAAACGGAGATATCAGTCGGAGAAGAAGAGCGTAGAGGGGCCAAAGTAATCTTACAGAATGTATATGCAAAGGAGGGGTTTTGTCGGGGCGCGAGAGAGAGATGGTAAGGTACGTCGCAGCTTGCGCGCGAGCCTGCGCTTCCGTAGACGATAGATCCGACAAGGCTTGTCAGCTCGAAGTTGATCTCTGCTGGCAGGAACGCGTGTGCTCCAAAAGCCTTAGCCACCCCCCAGGGGTTCTGGATTCGCGGTTATTAGCCCTTGACGCTCAGACTCCGATCGTTTTGACCTCTCTATCTAAAACTATTCTTTTTTTTAAAAACCTGATTTTGTAATCTTGGCTGATTTACGATACAGAAAATCCGATTTGACGCGACGTGTACGTTGTTTTCGTAATGCAATACTGTGTTTATGCCCCCCTCCCTCTTCTCTCAGCGCCGAAACAAGAAAAATCGTAACAACCAATTACTTCATTAGGTCAATGAAATCGTATCGACTAGGCCGAACACGGAGTAGGTAGCTTATAATAGACTACACCGTTATCTCTCGCCGCATCTCGAGCTCCTGCCCTGCTTAAAAAAAAAGAAAATGGAAGCGAAACTGCGGGACCAGAAAACCAATCAGGCGCATACAAACACACACATAGAGTGCGGATAATTCGTGGAGCGACCCCCCCCCCCCTCTCCTGTGGAATGGGCTTTCTGGTCTTATCTCTCAATCCTAATCTGAGCCCGCGACGCACCCACGGCCGATTCGTATTTTTCATACCGCGCCGCCCGTGGAGGAGAGCCGCGCGCGCACTTCTCCTTCGCGTATAGTCGTACGGATGCAGCGAGCACGCGTATATATACGGGCGAGAGAAATATCTCGGCCATTAGTCAGAGTCGCGCCGGGTAATGGGGCACCTGCGCCTCCCCACTTTCTTTCGCTCTATCTCTGTTTCTCTCTTCCTCGGCTCCGCGCGCGTCCAGTGTTATTAGCTCGACGCGTCGTCGTTGCTGTCCTGCGGGCTGGGCAATGGTCCCAGTATTACTCTCTAACCCCCTCCGCGGCTATTTATGCGCATGATTATGTGCGCGCTCGACCCGGAAAATTCCCTTATGTCTCCGCGACGAGATGTCTCAGTATTGTCTCGGCTGTAATTTGTAAGACTGCTGAACTGTGACACCTACAATGACATTATTTATCAAGTGTCTAAAGAGCTAGATTTAGAGTTTAGACAGCCTGCGGTAGAGATTGATTAGATTGAAACCTTGGTTGATCTGTTTTTTTAGGACTAATTACGATTGTACGCCTATGACTATTGGGAAAAAGACTTTTATGAGCTTATCCATCGAAGTCTTCGATGGATAAAGTTAGAAATGTAAAGCAAGTAAAATAAGAGTCAGGGGGTGAAAGAAGAACGGACAGTATAAGAGAGGAAAAAAGGAGAAGAAGAAAAAGAAGTAGAGGAGCCAGGAGTAAAAAGGAAAGACTGAGAGGCTGAGCGTCCAGCAGTTGGCAGATAAATGAATAGGCATAAAAGGCCCCACGTGACCCCAAAGAGTCTCGCGCGATCGCAGTCGCGTATAGAGGAGCAAGAGGTGTGCTGCTGGCGCCAGGGGAAGGGAGAAAAGTATATAAGGAGCGGCCCCGGGGGCGCACGCGCGTCTTACTGTTATTTTAATTAGGATACTTTGTTGCGCGCAGGATGTCTAGGCAGAGATAAGATTTATCTTGTCCCGCTTTTATAGGAAACTATATGGTGGTACACACACACAACAAGACGACGGTAGCAGCAGCAGCAGCCGCCTGCTGGCCGTCGCCCGCGCTCTCGCTATCTCTCGACTTTATTCTCTCTCCCCACCTCTCTTTCTTTCTCTCTCGTACTCGCGAGGAGAACGCCTGCGGGACTACTGCGAGACTTGTGAAGGGATAAAGAGGGCCGCGCGTAAGTTTAAGCGCAGCCTGTCCTTTTTACTCTAATGAAATTTGCTTTTGCGTAATTAAGCGATGCTAAACTCACCGGCTGTCTTCAGTTTCTTTCGGATGGGTTAATTAGCCTGAAAGTTGTGCAGGTGGGCTCGTCTCGAGGTATAAGCATGAGTTAGATGTTTAAGCATAATCTGTGTATTTTTGAAACGTTTCTTTGATACGAAAGCTTTATATTTTTATCTTGCAAAAGATCGTTCCTCTGCAATAGATGTTTTCTCTTCGTTTAACAGTATAATTATTCATTGAAGCGTATCTGGAATAGTTTCAATTTTTTAAGTGTCGCAATAAAAAGAAAGAATAAGTTTATCATTAATATTATTTGAGAATATGTAAATTAATTGTAACTTGAAAAAAAAATTGAAATATGTTATTATGATTATTTTTATTATTACTATACTCGTGCCATAAAATTAAATTTTCTGATAACGAGCTGTCCCGGTACTTACACACCGGACGAAGTTAACGACCTCATTGAAAAAAAATTCCCCTCCGCAATATATGCATTATCTAGCTTATTACCATACGCTAGATTCCCTCAGAGAACGAGCTAAACCTCCTCCCCTCCTATAACTCGTCACTCTTCCGTCAATACGCAGTTTTCCCCCAGGACGGTTTTTTCTTCCGACTCACCTGTTCTCATATAAAATAAAACAAGCAACTCGATGTATTTACCGACACTTAACAAGCTGCCGGCATTCGTTTATATCCCACTATATGAGTTAATTTCAGAGGCGTGGACGAGAGACGTATTATCATTTGGATTGTTGTTACACTATTCGAAACGGGTGTGTGCGTACGTGTATTAAATACTTTTCGCCCCGTTACGGTCGTAAAGCAGAGAGAGCATCTCGAGAGTTTATGTTCTGTGAAATTTAAATTACAAGAAAAAAAAATGAAGAAATTAACAAATGACTCATTTAACGAGAGAGCCTCCTTAAGCCGTTGCTTAGATTATCGCCTCGACTAGCGTTTATATTTAATACCAACCTGTATTTTCCATGAAAAAACATTAATGCGGCTGATGAATATAAAGTAAAATTAATCATTACCTCACGATCATTTGTCGCAATCGTTCCTTTAAAAAAAGAGGAACGAGTGCTTTGACATTGGTTCACAGGAGTATTGAGGCCCAAACGACGGGCACCCCGCGGTCTCGTCAAAAAACGGACTAATCGACAGTACGACCTGTCAGACGAACAGTCCTCGTCATTTCTGGACCAGAAAAATCGATTCGTGGGAGCGAGATTGTCGCTCCTCCCAACATCACTTATGTCGTAAATACAAAAATTGAACGTACTCATTGGGCCTCGCACGCGTCAAGCTAATAAATCCCTCAAGCAAACTTTTGTTTAGTCATGCAAATGTCTTTGAAAGTTCCAATTTTCCCAGATAGGTACTAGCAATTTTGAAAAAGAAGTCTATCAATCTCTACTCGTTACTTTTACGATGTAATTGCGACATTCGAGAGTCCCATCAGTGAAATGGACGGAGCACGGAGCGAGAGGCTAAAAGCATGTCTTGGCATACGGAATCGTCGCGGTTGGAGAAAAAAAAATGGAGATTAATAAGACGAGATAGCATTAGCCGAGGACGCGATCTCCGTTAAGACTCGGGCTTGGCGCGCCGCAGGAGAAAAGAGAAAGCGAGACCGAGAGAAGGAGAAGAAGACGAGGAGTAGGACGAAGAGAAGGAGGAGGTCCCGCATAGACCGGCGGAGACAGGGCCGGACGTTCTTACACGACATTAGCCGCAGATGAGGATCGATAGTGTCTCCGATCGTGAAACGCGGAGCCCACAAGGGCGTGGACGTCTCAGGTCTCTCCTCTCTCTCTCTCGCCGCGGGAGCGATCGAGCCTTACGATAAAGTCCCCGAGACCGATTGAGCGACGCATTCCACATCCCCCTCCACCGCTCGAATTACTCCTAATTTGTCATCCCCCGACGATTCGATTCTTATCACGTATGTGCCTCGTTACGATTGTTTCTCCTTTCGTAATGCCTGGCTGAGCAGAGGTCCTCTGATCGTTTCACTCGACACCCTGAGGATATTTAACTTTTTTTTTCATCCAATTCCGTTGATAATTATTTGGAATAATCGTTTAGCTGAATTTGGCTTAAGCACATCGGAATCGTTATTTCCATCGCCTGCTGTACACATCTATCGGTAAAAAAATCTCCTGTAGCGAGCAATCGCAGAATTAAATTCTATTCCACCTCGGTCCCCCGCTCATTCTGGTTAGAATTAATGTCAAAGACAAGGACCGTTTATTTCGCACTTAGCAGTATACATCATTGAAAACAACATACTCAATAAATCCCAATAATATATACATCTCGGCGCGGGATGCTATATAAGCGCATACACAGCAATCGCGTTCTGCGAAATTCCACCTGGAGAATCTCCCTCTCTCTCTCTCTCTCTCCCTCTTACTCTTCGATTTGTTCGCCGGCGCGCGCTGAATATCGTGGGCCCGGCACGTAAACCGCGAATGAATTTCGCCTGCTGAATGAAGATTAACATATTCGCCGCGCATAAATCCTCTCTCCTCGCGGAGCTTGAATATTCCCGCGGACTCTCGAATATAATTTTATTCTCTCGCGGTCTTAAAGTCGTCGTCCCGCGCGCGCGCGCGAATTTCTCTTATTTGCCTCCTCTCCCCCCCCCTCTTCCTCTCCTCCCTTCCCCCGCGCTGATCCTACTGCAGAGCCCATCGCGTCCTTGTGGACTCGATCCGATTGGGATCGGGAATGATCGTTCCGTTAAACGCGCCTTCCTCGGCCCACGTGCTGCTCCAGCCTCACCCTCTTCTCTTTCCCCTTTCTCTCCCTCGCACCGCTCATACACCTATCTATTTATCTCCTTCCCGGCCGTTGCTTTATATGCGCCGGCCAAGAAGGAAGGGCCGAGGGAACTGCGACGGAGGGGGAAAGAAGCAAGTCGCGACGCCGAGGTAAGAATCGGCCTTATCAGAGATCGGAGTCGCGCAGTGAGCGGCTATTTGTATTCATAAGTCCGCGGGAGGCCGGCGCTCTCTCTCTCTCGCTCTCTCACTGCTTCCCTCTCTCTTTTTCTTCATCCTCCACCCCCTCACTCCTCGGCACCCAATACTTTGCACCGAGCATCCGGCGGACCCTTCTATCTCTCTCTCTCTCTTTTTCTCTCGTAGACATAAGGCTGTGCGCCTCTGCGTTGTCTTACCCGTCGGCTCCTGCGGGATGACTTTTCGAAAGACAAAAAGAAACGGCGCCCGCGAGAAAGGCGCCTGCAGATGCTGCTCCTGCTCCAGCCGCTACCCTCCCACTCACCCTCTCTTTCCCCCCGGCGATCTTTCTTTTCGTCTCGGATACTGCGTCATTTGCCCGCGTGCGCACTTGTGAAACATGCTCTCTCTTTTCTGCATTTAATATACGAACAAGCTCACCAAAGTTTTATTGAAAGCCTGAACTTTATTTTTACAATTGCTCGTTTTGATTCTACAACTCGTGTTATTTCGACTATTCTAAATCAACGCTAAAGACGAAACTTTAATGAATTCGTCAAGTTTGCAGTTATTCCGGAGCAAAAGCTAAAAAAATCTCGCGCAAGGAAAGTAAGCCACAAGTTCGAGCGCCAGGGTTATCTACAAACACGGTTAACGAAGTATATAGACCTGTCCGCTTTCGTTTTGTCGCTGGGGCGTGAGGACGGCTACGGCAGGGCCCTGGCAGTCTCGTAAGGACGGGCGCGATATTCGGGCTCGCGCGCACGAGGAGCAATTTGTGCTCGCAGCAGGCCTGAGCAAACAGGCACGACGGGTGGCGACGAAAAATTAAATAGCCTGATGACTGGTCGCATTTCTACCTCGACGTATACGCTGCCGCCCTTTCTCTCTTCCTCGATGTAGCTGTGATCTCTTTACGTGAGCGTGACACGCCTGTGGAAAATGAGAGGCTCTCTCGCGCGAGTTTTATCGAGGTCTGGTTTAACGATTAGAGAGTTGGATTAATGACCTGTTTGGAAAACTTGGCATTTCGGAGACTGACAATAATGAGCTAGCGGTTAAAATATAAAAGACGAGTTGATAAGAGCAAGAGGTAAATCGGTGCATGGTCGATATTAGAAACGAGATCAGCCCAGCGGAAAGTCGAGCTTACGCTTTCATCAGCGTAGAGTGACCGGACAGCCTGTTCTCGGCAATAACGCAGGCCCTTCGTCTAATAACGTTCTAGCCGAATTTCCAAGCCCCCGGCGTATAGGATAGCGGTGTAGAGAGGTAGAGGAGACAGAGACTCATAGCGTCTCTAGCAAGCATAGCCAGAGTGAGAGAGAGAGAGAGAGAGAGAGAGAGAGAGAGAGAGAGAGAGAGAGAGAGAGCTGGGTAGGGCAAACACACGGGTGCCCGGCCGAGTGTATACACAGGGAGACGAGGTTGCTGCTGCTGCAGCAGCAGCTACTCGCGGTCCGAACTCTCTCGCTATCTATATGCTAATCCGCTGAGATGGTGGCCGCAGATTACAGGCCGGAATTAGCCCGGGAGCGCGAGGATATCGGGTGAAGAGGGGAGGGCCAGCTCACGCCTTCATCCCGCCTTATACGAGCGTAAGCCGCCCGCGCAAGAGGGAGAGAGAGAGAGATAGGAGAGCTAGTGGATGCGCGTGGGCGCGCACCTGCACGGATCACAGACAGTACCCGGATTATATGACGCACGGCCTCTCATCTCTAGGATGACGAGCTAGGGTAATGTGCACCACCGGAATGCGTCGATGGGAATTATCGGGAGATATTCCCGGACTTTTCCGGGATGCTCGCTGAGCCGGAATAAGACCCGCACGCTTGTGTATAAGCTTGATGAAGGCAATGGTATGTACCTTTTCTTCTCCTCGGCGCTATGTAGGTAGACGCGAAGGGATCCAATTAATTGAGAATCAGGCTGAAACAATGTAAGTTAAACGCCGAAGTGATGTATCGTCGCGCTTGTTCACGTCTGTCCGCGCGCGGACTCGTTACTTTTCACCTCGTCACTCGGTTCATTAATAAAAAAGGTGAATGAACAGAATTTCAAACACCTACGCGCCGCCATTCGTTCCCGATACTTACGACCGATAGTCTCCCTCTCTCTTCCGATCGGTTCTCACGCGTGACTCTGCAGATTCGCGCTTATACGCTCTCGAGCTTACGGCTCCGAAGAGCTGGCTGCGAGCGTATTGTAGATTCTGAGCAAGCTACAAGTAGGAACATTTTTTTTCTGAAATCGAGCAACGTTTAACGTGATCCATGATTGAGAAATTTGGGTAATAAACGCCGGTGCAGCTCGTCACGATATAAAAAGACTCAATTCGAGCCAGTTTACGGGATAGTCGAGGAGGGTTGACAAAAGCCGAGGAGAACAAAAGAACCGAGCGATATAGCAAACGAGCCGAATCAAGACTCGAATATGGCCCAGCTGCGCTTAATAATAATCGGTTGTATGTGTTAAGCGGAGGGAAGAGGGAAAATTTATTGGTCGATGGGCGATATGATCGCGCGACTCGTCGCTTGTGTACCTACACGCACCGGGGGTGGAGAAAGAGAGAGAGAGAGGAATGCTTTGCCGGGACGCGAATAATACAAGCGCGCTGTTCGTTTCTGCGTCAGCAGGACCGTGGGCGTGCATCGCGCTTTTGGCTATCGCGGGAAAATACGACGGTAGCTGTATATTAATCATCCTACAGCTAGCTGTGGATTAATTTAGCTATTATAAGCGGCCATTCTCTACGTTTTTCCTATACTTTGTCACATCTCAATGTGATACAAGGAAAAATTAAATGATAGTAAATAATTAAGCGCGAAAGTTAACGAAACTGATTAAGGCAAAGCTTTTGTTGATGTATTTGACAAACCGCTATTCTAATTACCATCGGATAATATAAAGCATGGATTTATTTTAGCAGTACGAGATAGATATAAAGAGAGATAGAGTAGATATCGGCCATGAGTATCAGGCTAGTGATGGTTAGGAGGCGTCGCCCAGAACCGAACGCTGAATCACTCGACGAGAGTTTTCCTGTCAGCGGCAGGGGTCTTCTCCCCCCTTTCACTCCCTTCCACGAATATCGTCCCCTTGCCGGGAATATTACCTCACGCTCGGTCGAAATGAATGTGCGAGCAGCGGCGCGGCCCATTAAGGGAATAAATCAGGCCAACGTTATCCGCAGAATAGCATAATCGATCTCTCACTAGCGCCTAAACTTTCTCCGCCCCCGTTCCAGCTACATAGCTCCCATTATCATCCGCATTCTTTCGTAGTTTCTCTCGCCAGCGACACTTATGATATCTCTTCTCCCAAAAGTTGAGATTTAACAAACTGAAGAACAAGTTCTTCTCCTGGATTATTTTCGTTTAAGTAAAAGGTGTCGTGATTCGTTCAAGTTTTGTGGAAATGGTTCCGACGTTTTGGTGTAATCAGAGAAGAGCGAAATTAGCTTTAGCCTCGGCGAGTGCAACTATACACCAACATTATCCAACTATACGCCGTGCTATGCGTGGAAGGCTATTTGAAACTAATTCCCAAACGAGCTAGATGACCCTTCCGAGATTATTTTTCCGTCGCGGCAGGTCGACCAGTGTCGAAAGACGCATAAATCCTCGAATCCAGATCTAAAGTTCGGTTACTCGGCTAACATTGCGTCCCTATTGGGTTGGACCAAGTGGTCGCTGGGCGGCGCTTCATTCAGGTTATACACTGGCTTAGGGTCAACGATAAGGACCAGCTAGTCGTGAAAATGGTAGGTCGACGCTTTGAGAGGGCACGGGCGGTGGTCAGAGACGTCGGTGTGGACGCTGAGGTCATAATAAAGTTAATTTCGTGGAGCGTTCGTAACCGCAGGTATACGTTTCCTGACCCTCGTACATACCATGCGTTCGCGTTATCGTATTCTTCCTCGTTGGCTCTCTTTGCATAAAGAATGTCTAATGTACTGTCCAAAGCTAACCTCTTACTCTAGCCTTTTTCTTTAAGCCCTCATTATTGGGATGATCTATTACTTCGAGGAGTGCTCTTCTGGATTTCTTGTTTTGATTGTGGAGTGCAGATCTCTACCTTATGAATTGATTTGACCAAAACCCTGATTAGCAAGTAAAGCCACGTGCGAGCATGATTTTTTCATTCGAAATTGTAATTGATTTGTCCCTTTTTGAGAATTAACAGTACCGTAAGCATATAATACGTTCTTAGTCATTATCATATTTTAGTGGAAGAAAATTTTAATAATCAAAATTTATTTAAAAAAAAAATTCTTATGCACTCCTACCCAATTAAAATGCAATTTTTTCGAAAAATTTTAAAGCGGCTCAGTTCGTAAAAGTACATTAAACAAGCTGAGTACCGCTTGACAAATAAATAAAATAAAATTACGAGGGTCATTAAAAAAGTAACGAGAAAGCATAAAAGTAAGAGAACAAGGAATGGCGATCGAGGGGCGGAGAGAGTGAGCGCAAGAGGGAGGAGGGTAAAGCAAAATAGCTTGTTGCGCGTACATTTCCGAGGTAGGTATATATTCCCCCTGCGGCAGAGAGAGATAGAGAGAGAGAGAGAGGTGCAGTGAGGAAAAGAAGCGCGTGGGTGGGGAGGGTAGGTGGAGAAGCGCGCAGTCGCGCGAACGGAAGAGCGAATCGGCCAGTCAGCGCGGCCGCACGACTCGCGCGAACATAATGGCGCGGTTATCTGATAAGCTTATAAGAGAGCGAGAGACTCGCCGAGAGGCGGGGGCTTAATCGTAATGGCATCGCTGGATTTCCCCCTCCTCCTCACTTCCCTCTCTCTCTCTCTCTCTCTTTACCTTTCTCGCTTACTTTTTCAACCCTGTAATAGTGTCTTTGCTAACCTGGAGGTCGAGGGCGAAATTAGAGGGATGAAGAGGGCGAATGACTGAGAGAATCTGCTGTGCGAGAAGTGGGAAGATAAAATTTGGAAAGAGCGATTAACGAGAGGGTAAATATTTGCGCAAGGTCTTTTTTCTTTCTCGAAAAAGGGACGTTTGCAAGCTGATGATCTGAGCACTGATGATTTTTGACGTTTTTAGGTGTAGTGTGGCCAGAGATTATCTTGATGCACAGGTAAATATTTGAACTAGAGATCTTTTTCTGGAAAGGTATCACCTTTTTGTTGACTCAAGGTGTGGAAGTCGACTTTTTAGGGTTTTGTTTTGCTTTTGTCATATCCGCTGTTTATTTTTCTGTTCGATGATTATCAGATTTATATCAAATCGAGAAAAAAACACGTATTATTGACTTAGAAGCAAGTGATAATTAATGTCAACTATGTATAAAAAGAAACAAAATCGTAAATACAGAGTTGTAACTCGTATTCAATTAGACGAAATAAGTAGTTACATTAGGCATTTGTCAGACAAGCTGAAACTTATATCATTGCCGTATTTTTCTGACTCTTATGCCCAGTTTTAAATAAAGATATCGCAAAAAACAATTTCATTCCTACCCGAGACGCGCATGCACATTTCGACTTGCATTTATTCTGCTACGCCGAATCCACAGTGCAAGTGGCACCCTACCTTTACTCTCGGGCGCATTAAAACGATGCGAGCTTAATTAAACAAAACCACTCTTTTTTTATTAATCTCGGTATATCAACCTGCACCTACCCCATGACATTCAAGCGTGGCCAAACAAGAGAATAAACCAGACAGGCCAAAAAGACGAAAGACGTCAGCAGCAGCATAAGAAGAAGAAGGAGGGGCAGAAGGAGTTTGATCGTGGAGTGTAGCAGAGGAAGAGCAAAAAACGGGCGCGCGAAAGTCTTCATTCGGGCAGGCAGATCGGCTTGGGCCGGGGTATAATTAATATTTTAATTCAGCCGCGCCGGGAATCAATTAATGCAGCAGCGCCGTCGCAATTAAAGCCCGCTGGCATGACGCGCGCATCGTCGTCGTCGTCGTCGCCACAGCCGCCGTGCAGGCGCCGTCAGTTTGATCGATTACGCGCGGGGCCCTCTGCCTCGCCCAAGTGATCCAAAGTAGGGCCGCCAGAGTAGCAGTCCCCATTCGAGCGAGTAATCGAGGCCGGCGACGCGTGCACGAAATTTCACGTCCGCAAGCTTGCTGCTAACCCTCTCGGCAATACTATGGCGATGGATTAATTAATTGATCTGGGACATCCACTGGCAGCTCTCTTTCGCTCTCTGTCTTCGGCAGACCATATGCGTAGAGGTGAAGTTTGTTTTGCCAGGGATGCAGGTTATTTGTCAGCAAGGAGTGGCGTTTGGTTTTATTTTCAAAACGGGAGGGATGTGCACTGTTTGCTTTAATCGAACTGTTTATTTTGGATCAAGAGAGCAAAGTGTTTTTTGAATCAATAATTAAGTTCACTTGGTAATTTTGTATGAAGCATGGTGGGTTAGCAAGAAACGACAATTAAACGCACACACGAGTGCCTGCTTAAGTCAGCGAGAGCAAAAAGGCAGTGTTTAATGTGATGTCATGCTATATCCCCTCTCTGGTTGATGCGTATAAAATCAAATTAGATCAGGTGTTCCGTAAAAGAACTGGAGCAGGGTAATAAGAGATTCACCCAATTTTATTTAATTATCTTATTTGATACTATTTTAATTTGTAAGTAAGAACTTCTCGTGGTGAATTATACAAGAATTATTTCGTCAAGTTTACGAATAGGTTTTTGCGGTAAAAGTATGAATTCAGTTTGTTGACACGGTAATCTATAATGAAGCATTTCTTCACGGATACTACGAAAAGCATTAATTTTCGTAAGGAGCGATAAAATAATGAATTTTATTTGAAATATTACATAAATTTTTCTATTCTCTACGCCTGGATATCGGACTCATTCACCTCTAGAATGAAAACAAAACATTGCTTGACCTTTAAAGGAATTTCGGAGTCGGCGTCTCGTTTCTACGAAATTCCATGCTATAACTTAAGGAAATCCTTCTTTTGTAGTCTGCGACACCAGTGACATCCGAGTTACTTTGATCTACAAATCTATTACTAAATTTTAAATAAAATGGTCTTGTTAATTTAGTTTTAGATTATAATTTTGAGTAAGTTTTCTTTAAATCTACCTTCAATTTTCAATATCAAAAGTTTAATCAATTTTTATGAAGTATCGTTATAGTTCATTTTACCGTTAAAACTTATTCTATAATTTCTTTCATAAACCACGAAACATCAATCAACACGAGCTAAATCTTTTCCGCATATTCAGAAGCATAAATCTCCCGTCGACTAGAGAAATCTTTTATATACAAAGTAAAAACATCATTTAATCTCGTAGCCCTTACCCCACACTACAACTTAGTCTCTGCCAGCATCAATATTTCGTCGCTCATATCGACCCTTGGCACTTAGCTCGAAACAGCGGACTCACGTTATTTTCACATCTGGCCGAGTAGAGCAAGGCGAGTCGTACATTGGCGCGCAGCAGCGACGCACAGCACCTGACCTCGGTAGGGGGGCCAAGGCTTGTCAATCAAAGGCCATTTCACAGCTAGCCACTCTCGGGGCCGCGACAATAGCAAGCCCGGGTAAATATTGATCCGACGTATCGTGGTCCGATCGCTCGATTGAAATTCTCCTATTGTGAATGAACGAGCAGAGAGAAGTGGCTGATGGACCAATGGAGATCTGCACTCGTTCGTAAAGCCGTAGAGATTTACTCACCCGTAAGCATGAGACGCTTGCGGAGGAGATGATGGCTTCGCCGAGTGACGCGTTAAAATGTAAAAGGTTTAACAGGGATGAGTAGTCGTTTAGCGTCATCTGGAGTTCTGAAAATTTTATCTATTGAACGATTAACTGGGCTTTGAATTTACTTGTTCTACAGAATTGAGCAATTATTAATTGATGATGGATTAGCTATAAAAATATTTGAATAATTTTGTTTGAATTTATAGAAAACTCGACACGTAACAATACATCTAATCCTCTTTTTATTTTGATTCTTTTAGGGAAATGAAGACGATGACAGGGCTTCCGTTGCATCGGTAAGTAAATCATGTCTATTTAATTAAAATTTGAAAATTTCCAGAAACTGATTTCTTTATACATTCCCGTTCGTTTAAATTTCGTATAATTCCGCTTGAAATACGCGCTTCCTTGCGCACACTTGGAAAATTTTCCACGGATCGTTTTAAATATTCAAGCAATGAAGCATGCATTTCCTCTTCAATTATCCCCCTGCAATTGCAATGAATTTCCCCAACACCTTTCTGCGTTGTTTCCGGTACAGCAACAACTGGATGCGAAGTCACGCGAGTGGTTGGTGAAAGCAGCACAGGGTGACTATCAAGGACTGGCCAAACTCGCTGCGGAGGAGCCTCGACTCGCCAGGATTAAGGTAAGTTTTGTTTCCTTTCTTATCAGGGTGATGGACTATATTATTCTTCGACCTATTTGCGATATAATGACAATTGCATGATAATGAGTAGCCGTGTATAAAGTAGAAGATATTTGAAATTAAAACAGCGATCAACGCAATGTTATAACGTACTAGAAACTATTTAACGTGCTTGGCGCGTTCTTAATCAGTTTTTAGGTTAAGATCAATATACAAAAATAAAACTCATTTTGAATTTTTGGACCAATCACATCACGAATAAACTGACGACAAATCTAACTCATCACTTTTTATTATAAAGATAGGATTATAAGGATCACATAACGAATAAACTGACGACAAATCTAGCTCATTTCTTTTTATTCTAAGGATTATTTCTGGGATAAATTTAAATGCAATTTTAAATATTAAGCGTTAAATAAGGTAAGACTGTTGTCTAGAATTTCAAGCATACAGGGCTAATACAAGGTTTTGCTTCTAATTTATTCTATCCGCTAATACGCCTACGTCCTCATCCATCTTTCTTTCTTGAACCGCAAGATTCGTCTTTCTCTTGTCTCTCGGAATAAATTGACTGGGCCCGCAGGTCCATGTAAAACATTGCACTAAGTTAGATCTTTAAAAATAACACTCTACGTAGTAATCAACGAGTTGAATATAAATTGATATTTTACATTCTTTAAAACAATGAAAATCAATTTATTTATAGATTTCAAATTGCAATAAACAATATTTCTGTCATAACTAGAACTCTCAGGTAGAGAAAAAAATTGTTACGAGTTACAAAGCATTTTAGTTCGTGAAATGAAAATAATTTTTTTCAACAACCTCGTCGAGCCGCTGGTCCGGACAATAAAAGTATCTCGCCAATTTAGCTGGGCGTAATTACTGGCCGTAGGGAATATAGCCAGGGCGCTCGTGCATACAGCAGAACTTTTTTTATTTATCATCCCTTTGCCGGTAGAAAAGGGAGGGGCATGAGGGGGGCTAGTAACACGACCCATTTTTCCGGCGAGTTTGTTTCGGTGAAGTGAAACAGTCGCAGGCTCGCTTCCATTTTTAATTTCGGCTCGCGTTTTGTTCGCCGTCATTTCAGCAAGGGCTCGGGGGCCAGACCATGAGAGGGAGAGGGCAAGGGAAAGCGATAGAGCGCGAGATATATAGGCCGGAGAGCTGGGCGCTCTACGACCGCGGATGTGCGGCTTGTCGGTCGTTTGGGAATGGACTTCTCTCTTCCTCTCTCCCGTTGTTTTTGTAATTAATTGCCCGGGCGTATATCATTCGCCGTGTATGGCCGCGTATTCAATTTTCCCGGGCTATCGGCGGAGAAAAGTTATAACGCGTGTACCCCTTCCCTTCTCTTTACCTACCCCCCTCTTGCTCTTCTCGTCGTTATACAGCCGAGGGCTTGCCGAGAATTAATTAGTGCGCGTTTCGGTGTGTGCTTACGCGGGAATATAAACAAATGTAAGCTGCAAAGCTTTTTCGAGCTTTCAGAATGCATTCTTATTTTATTTTGGTTTTCGTAATTTCATGATTTGCCTGGCACGATGTTCGCGCCGCGATGCTTTTGATTATTTGCTAATTGAACATAATACAACAGAATAAAGCAACATTTTATACAATAGCGAGATTCATGATTATCGATAAGAACCGCGTTAAATGTAGCTTCCCCGTAGTATTTTTAATTGGCATAAAAATGAACTCGAATCATTTGCGTGCGATCTGTTAAATATTAGCGAGTGAGAGATAGTTTGACCGAGGGTGTGAGTTTTTTTTACGATCAGCGCAGCATTGCGATTTTTATTGCTTTTCCGTTGTCAACGCGGCGAAATGGCTTGATGCAGCCGTGACACGTCTCGTTAGCTGGTATATCGGTATCCCGTGTGCATTCGGCTGATTTATAGAGCGTCGTAATTGCGGTTATAAAAGAGTTAGCATGAATCCTTTAATGCCCTTCGATAAGCCGTAGGCGCAAATTAAAAAAGTTACTCTTCTCCTCCTCCTCGTGCAAAACGCGAATTTTAAGAATAAAAGCCTCGAAAAACCGAGATCTAAAATTAACGCCCTTAAATTATACTCCATGCTCGCTGTCTGAAGAAAAAAAAATAACGTCGACTTCTCAACTACAATTAACATCGCTTCACCATAGTGTTGCGCCTCTCGCGCGCGCGTCGCTTGCGAAATACTCCAATATCAGCAAAGGGGCTTGGGGGACCACACACGCGGCCCACTCCTCTCTCTTTCTCTCTCCCACTTGCGCTCACGAGACGCGATCGCGCGATTTATTTATCCCAAATGTGCGCTCTCCTCGTCTATATACGCGACGACGTGCTCATAGCGTCGCTGGCAGTATAGAGAGCGAGTGAGCGGTGGCGCGGAGCCGACGGCACAGGGGCAAACGTTGATTAGCTGCGGTGTTGATTTAATTACCGAGGGAGTAATTGGCATGCCTACTGCCATAGCTTCTTCCCGCCCCAGTCATCCTCTACCACTCCGGGGGATCCGAAGGCAGCAGTCCTCCTCCTACCCACGACCACTGCCACTGCCATTTCCACGGGTTCTAACCTAGCCCCCCCTCGCTACCATGCGCACACACATGGACGTGGTGTGTCCCTCGTCCGCAGCCCCCCCGTTGCATATTCATCGATAGATTATTATAACCGGGCGAGGCGTCGGATGGCGCGGTCCGCATAAAGGGGCCGTATACCCCCTCTTGAGGCCTGTGGGAGGCCTTCGCGAGCCTCGACAATGCTAATTCGACTGGGGAGGTGCGCGTTCGCGATACGCAAGCGTATATGTGTGTATACACCTAAACCGCCGCGACGCGCAGATCGACTCGTAACACCGGGGGGTAAGGGAAATTGCGTGGGTTGTTGATGTCGCGCCAGGGCTGATCGGCTAACGTTCTCAAACCTTTTAATCGGATAACCTCGACTCCCTTGTGACTCTTACCTTGATAAATAGACTTGGGAGTAGCTAAAATTTAGAGCACTTTTTGCATCGGGTTCTAGACTAACATTTCACGCAGGTGTTCACTGGCTTCATTGCTCGATCATTTCTTTTGTTCAATCGTAAAGAAATGCAAATAAAATTTTTTATTATTATTATTTGAACTATTAAATATCGTCAGCCGAAAAAATCCATTTTAATTGAAGCATTA
The DNA here is from genome assembly GCA_030522585.1 of Anagyrus pseudococci. Classification (NCBI taxonomy): domain Eukaryota; kingdom Metazoa; phylum Arthropoda; class Insecta; order Hymenoptera; family Encyrtidae; genus Anagyrus; species Anagyrus pseudococci. The sequence continues at coordinate 25,340 of JAPYYQ010000394.1, forward strand.
CATCGGTAAAAACACAATCAACACGTTGGGCCAAATGGAAAGAAGAAGCTGCTAATTGAAATACGATATATACCGCGGGTGCAGCGCTCGGGGCTGCGAAATAAAAGAAAAATTCACCGAACAAGTAATTATCGGGCAGAAGCCGGTTGCAAAAAATATAACCGAATCCACCTTCACGGCCGCTATATTGCATATACATATATACACCTCCCCTGATTTATCAGCTCGATCCTATCGCAGCGACGCGTCCATTAAACTTTCCACGTCGTCACCCCAACTCTTTCTCTTTCTCTCTTTCCCACTCTCTTTCTCTCTCTGGCATATTCATCTCTCGAAGGCCCGAAGACGATCGCCGCTTTTAATAACGCTAGGCCAATCATGCGCTGCCCCCACACTCTGGCCATCCTTGGCTTTCCCCTTGGCGCATCCAATAAATAATAACCATTTGTATTGGATTCTAATTATCCTGGCTAAGCAAACAAATAAAAGCCTCGGTTATCGGCAGGACGTTGATTTAAGGAGTGTAAGACCGCCCAGCTTGATATTACGCTTCTGCCGTACTGCTACTACTTGTGTAAGTTAACTCCACGGAAAACGGAAAGATCTTACGGTAAAGCTTTTCTTCAAATATCATCTCCTGCTGCAGTGCCAAATCTCAGCGGAATGGAAAAAAATTTCAGGCACTTTATATAAATCCCCCGAGTAAAGCCAATCAAGCCTTGCTTATTAACGATAACGCGCGCAGGCCGGCGAAATTGAGCGTCGATAATTCCTCGAAGCGCAGCTGAGCTCATCCGAGAGCACACGCCCTCGCGCGCACAACAGCGCGAGTTCCAACGGCAGCTCACGGTAGTTCGTTACCTACGGACCATTAGCGGGCGTAACGCCGCCGCCGACGCTCGAGGCACTCCCCCCGCAGCGGGAGGGGACCTCGGGGCTAACAAGTAGGCGTGTTGACGCCCTCGAGTGATCTACCGATCGCGCGCGCCCGCGAGCCTTCTACCCGCAGCAACTTTTAATCGCCTTTTCATTTTGTTGCGTGGCCAAGCCTCCGAACGTTTCTCCGTTTTGCCGATTATTATTACGCTGGATAAATTGATTTTCCGTTTGATGACCTTTGCGGTGGAGCATTGGCGGATATGGTTATAACAGCCGATAGTACTCGAATAGCCGATAGGACGAAAATACGATCGATAATTCGCAAATTTTCATCAATTAAATTGTAGCTTCTTGAGATAATCTTGTAGAACATATCGCCGATGAAGTGAAAATCTATATCTCTGGAGTAATCAGAATTAGCCAGTCACTCGAGATCTAAATCGCGACTTAACACGATGGAAATTAAAATTTCTCGTTAAATTGCGGTGCTCGATCAAGCGAACCTCTCGCGTACCTCTCGACGACGGCTCATCGTCTTTCTCGCTCAATCATCGGCTCATCGAGTCGCGCGATCGCACTCGCCATAATAATAAAGCTCCCTCTCGCTCTTCTCCATTACCTTCCGCTTAGTACCAATACGCCCCCGAAAAATATTAGCGAGCAGCCTGATTTATGCGCGTAATTATATGCCTTCGGTTATAATTTCCTCGGGCTCGCGCCAGAGAGCCTTTATCGCGCGACGGCGATATCGCGCTCGGGGATGGGCTAACTCATTATTTCGCTCATAGCTCCTTTCCTCTCTTTCTCTGCAGTTTCTTCTACTGCCGGTGCTGCCGTATAGTAGCGTCCACCTTTTGCCGTGTGATTTATGCGCGACACTCGTTTAATTTCATCGGCCTGACTTTGCAATCTTCGCATCCCTCCCCCTCTTTTTGCATCTCCAGTCATTCTTGTGCCTTTCCTTTACTCTCCAGCTTTGCGTTTGGCTACCGGGATTTATGAATGGGCTTTATGAATGGTCAGACAGGCGTCGCGCGACCAATGCTTTTTCATACACAAAGCACTAGTATTAGACCGTCAACTTTAACTTATTATTTGTCCAAAAAGTACCCGTAACAAATAATAAATAATCTGCTAAATTGAATTTCAATCGTATGTACATTTGTTATTCCTCCGTGAAATAAACGAGAACGCGCAACCGTCGGTCGCACTGCTGAAGACAGCGCTCGGAAACTCGAGCCGCAAGCGCGAGCTGGAAAAAAAAAGAGAGGCCGATTTTTACGAGTCGAAAGGCCGGAAAGCAGAAAAAGGGAGGGGAGCGAGGGGCGCCATCCCGGCGTCATCTCGCCGCGGGATCGTTTTCCAGAGAGCTGCACCGCCGACGGCTTGGTTATATCCTCTCTCCCTCTCAGCGACCTCCTCCCTGGTCTCTTCTAGAATTTCGCCGTCGCCGAAGCTCCGCCTCCGCTGCTGCCGGCGCCACTGATACCGAGGAGTCCTGGGGTTCCCGTCGCACCGACCCCTGGGTATACGTACGGTCGCTGCCGACCACCGTATCGCTGCTGATCACCTTCCTTACTGAGATCTAAACAGAGATGAAAGTGTTAGGCGCTCTTTGATATCTCGTTTTTTCCGCTTTCCCGACTTTCTTTTTGAGTTTATAATTGGCTTACAACACACGAGTGTTTGTGTACATTAGAAATGATACTCATAATACTAGCAACATTTGACGGTTGCACATTAAATTAACCGCGATGCACACAATTCTCGTTTATTTCATCCATTACACAGTACAAACGAGCGATCTGATGCCATAATTGAAGCCTTTAAAACTCTACTGTAGGTCGAAAAGCAGTAAGCTTAATCTAGTCATCATATCGACGTCACGTAAGTCCCGAAAACGCGGTAGCGTGAGAGCCAAACTGACCGTCCTATCGTGCCTTAGCTCTCCCATCGTCAAACTCAACGACACGTGTTTACACGTCGCTCGACGTAACGTCAGCAGTCCCCGAGAGCGACGTCCGCGTCTTTACCCGTACTAAGCCGGCCGCGCGCACACCTAATTAGCCGTCCGATGACTATCTGCCCGGCGCGGAAGAAGATGCCAACTAACGCACATGTCTCTCGAGGCCCAGCGTGCCTCGACATCCGGGGCCGTTTGCCCGAGTTCCCGGGAATTGGGGAAAAAACACGTGTTCGTAACGCCGGACAGTTTTTGTTAAGCGAAAGAAGGTAGAGATGCACTAGGGCATCTGGCCTAATTTTCGGAACGATTAGAATACGTCGAGGACTGGCTCGTAAAGAAGCGTGACTGTGGAGTGTCGGGTTTTTTTTTTTTTTTTAAACGACGCGAACTGATGCGAAGCTGACTTTTACGGCATCGATGCCAGACGATGCCTGTATTTGGCGCTATGTGCGGTCACAAGATACAAAGAGACACGTGTTGGTTGCGAGGTTGGAAAAAAATACTAGAGTCACTTTACGGACGACCTGTGTATATACGACATTAAGCGTTTATGTAAACCGAGAGGAAACAATTAAGCAATTTGGCAAAGGAAAGAAGGGGTGACCTCGTGAGAAAAGGGAGATGCGCACGCGCGGATGAAGACGGGCCCAGAAAAAGAGGAGGGGGGAGAAAAAGTCACGCGCACCTCTGTGTCCCACGTAACGTGTACTGTGGCGAGATAGGAGGGGGGGGGGAGGAGGAGGCGGCGCGTATGGTCTAGCTCGCGTGTCGATCTGCTCCAAGATACTTTTTTTCCCGCTCCGAGGCCTCTCCTATCGCGATTTGCGTAGGAAACAAAGCCATTGTTTTCTTGCGCGCAAGCGCGTATGTACAACGGCAGCCTGATTATTGGACGCCAATTGGCGAATGTTAAGTGTATCCGAGACGCCTCTTTTTGCGCGCCTCTCTATTTTTGCCCCGTTCTATCTTTCTCTCTCTATATATATTCTGCTATTGTGGTTGCTGCTTTGATGATTTCCTCTTGTGTCGCTACGTATTCGTTCGGGATGAGGTTTCTAAATAATTACGACAAACTTGAGAATAATAAGCGTCCCAGTTACATGAGATATACATTGCAATATTGACGAGTGCATATTGTTTTTAGTGTGTAAAAAAAATATGTCCAGAATGACGACTACGCCGTAGCAGTAGATTTTCCTTGGGTTGATTGTCCTGCGGGATCCCTGCCGGCTATTAATTAACACGAGCGTGGTTTTTGTATTCACGGCTGATCGAAAAAAACGCGCCAGCAGACTTCCTCCAATGACGCATTACGACCACCTTCGCTCACGTTCAAAACAATCGATCTTCTTGCATATACAAGATCTCGGATGTATACTTTATTCCGGGTTCGGGCGAGCGATGTGTGCTTTGCATTTTTCATGCGTCCTTCTTCTTTATGAGCCCACGTATGGACATTGTAACAATACGAAAAGAAGGAACAATGCTTTTTGTCATTTTGATAATGACTGTTCAAGTGGGCATAAATAGTCGCTGAGAAAAATCACGATAGTTTAGAAATTTTTGCGAATTTTATGCTTTTGCGTCAGCTAATTAATAGATCTGTAAAATATAAAAGAGCAAAAAAACTCCTACGAATCGTTCATATAGGGAACAAAGAAGACAGAGTCTTGTCAGGCTTAGTGATAAATTTAGCAGAACCTCATTAATATTTCAGTGTCGGATCGTTCAGTTTTTCTCATTTGTCCAAGACAACGAGTGGGTGTTGCCAACGAGAAAAAGTCGGGATCCATTCAAAGCCCAATTGCTGCTTAAACTTTTGTACGTTAACTCACTTAGCACAATCTCGTGCATTCTTTCTCTTACTCCGATGTCTATCGACACGATTTACGGCTCCGCCAACTCGCTCTTTTTTCGCGTGTGCACCGCGAGCGATAAGTTTATTGGATCATAAAGATCCACAGATACGACTAATTTTCCAAGTGCGAACAATGTAAAGGCGAGAAGGAGGCCCTCGCTACTTCCGTCCGAAGTGATGATATTTCATTGAAAGACTACACGAGTTTGCTTAATTTGCTCGGCTCTTGGAAAGTCTTAGAGCTAAGTAATTTGTGTGTAATATAAAATGAACGTGAAGTTGTGATTAAAGTTTGATTAATGTGCCGATCTCCCACCGATTTATTCTTCAGATAAATAAGAATTTTGTTAGTTCACCCCAGGATGGAGCGAAATTAACTTATCATCGTTTAGGTAAATTACAGCCTTGCTTGTTGCTAAGCTAGTTTTAAAAATGGTCACGCAATACCTGCCGATTGCTCATTGCGAGATTGACCCTTTTAACTACCATACCTGGCTCTTCAATCGCTTGATTTATATCTCTTTGTAGGATAAAGAAAACGTTATTCGCAAGCCACTCACTTTTTGCCTTAGTAATCACAATCCCAATTTAAACGATCCAGCTTCATCTCTTCTTAGTTAAACACCGGAATTTGTCTCCATTCTTCGTCGGGCTTTGTGATTATTAGTTATGTACGAGTCATTGACGGTTGTGCCGCATTAAAATACTAAGGGACGTCGATACCTATTTCCACAAATATCGTATTATAGACTTTAGAATGATTACTATCTGGATTTCGTAAGCTTCTTTAATACCAGTGTTTATTTCCAGATTTTCGAAATTTTGAGAAATAGAAATAGCTAACAGGCGAGTCGTGTATACCCACATTGATATGTTATTTTAACTATTATTATCTTATTGATTAAAAAAACTCACGTTTTATTACACGTTTAAGAATAAATAAAATACGTAGCCTTAGTATTTTTGAGTATCACAAAAATCTTTACACCTGAGTATGCTGTGAGCTCCTCGTTACTATATTACAAAAGATCATCGGTAGCTAAGCGGTCTAATGAGTTGGACACTAGTATGCATAGCTTAAAAGAATTAGATGAGATTAAAATTAGGAAGTTTAAGATGTTTTCTGGTCCAGGGTTTTCTGGTCAAGGTTACTTACCTAAAGCGCCTGTAAGGTAATTTAAACCCATCTACCTCTTCGTTAATATTCATAAAAGGAAAAATTTGTCAGAAATTTCGAAAACTGAAGGTCAATGTTAATAGCCAAAATAAGTGAAATCATTTATCTTATTTAAAAGTAACACTAGTTTGTTTTCTGGCACATGCTAAAGAACATATAATTAATAGATTCGTTGACAAACTCGTTGACATATTCCTGTCAGTCTGTGGTATTCTATTTCTTAATTGCTCGTCAGTAAATGAATGATGATTAAAAGGTAGCTTGTAGAAATCACAAGTCAATGAAATACGTACATCAAAATATAATAAGTTCGTACTCTATAACTGTAGGAATCTCGAAGTTAACTACACAACGACAAATAAAACAAAATGACTTTTCCATAAAATTTGATAGTTGTAGATGCTGCGCGAAATACAATATTAGCTCGGGAGAAGGTAGAGTGCTGGTAGCGCTATTAAGCCGTAGAAGATGGCCTTTTAACGATCCGTTGATTGCGACTGAATTACGAGTAATATTTCTCATTCAAAGTGACTTCTTAACAGCTGATAGCGATAATGCCGAGGCAAAAAGAAGCGCGACGAGGAGGAGAAGGAACGACTGGGCCACAGAGGAGGAGAAAGAAGCGCGCGCGCGTCTGTGCGGGGGTACAGCGAGAGAGAGAGAGAGAGAGGGGGGAGGGACAGGATACGCAGTGCATAAATAACCAATGGACCGAGGACGGGAGAGAGAGAGAGAGAGAGAGAGAGAGAAAGCGGCTGGCTGTGCCGAGAGAGGCAAGGGGCGAGTGGGGAGAGAAAGAGAGAGAGAGAGAGAAGTGCACGATCGGGGCCTGCGAAAATTTATTGCTGATTGTTTTTCTTCGTGGTGCATAGTCGTCGTCGGCTTCGTCGCTCGTTGCTGCATGCGAAGAGAGCGAGAGAGAGAGAGAGAGAGAGAGAGAGAGAGAGAGAGAGAGAGAGAAAGAGTAGAAAGGAGGGAGGGAGAGAAGGGCCCGGCTCGCGCCGATGTCGCGACTGAAATGTATACGGCTGCTGCGGGCCTGGCGCCACTCCTGCAGAACCGAGAGAGTCCCGGAGAACTGGAGAGCTAGAGAGAGAGAGCGAGAGAGCGAGAGGAGCCGAGGCTTGGGACCCCCTCGTTAAACGATCGTTATACCGTAGCGAGATTGGTATCTCTCCTTCCTCGCCCGCCCGAGTGCACGTCCTCTCTCTCGCTCTCTCCCTCCATCTCGGTCCTTGGATGCCGGCTGCTGCGGTTGGCGCTGCGAAATGCCGCAGACTCCCTCCTCCTCCTCCTTCTCGTTCGGTTCCGCGTGGCCGAGAGAGTAGGCCTAGCGGCGCGTGGGAGACTGGATTTTCCGAAAGCATATAGGCCCAAGCTCCCCCACCAGTCTCTTGCTAAAGATGACGAGGAGAAGGAGGTAGTTTTGCAAGAAAGAGCCAACCTCTAAAGCCAGAATCTTGCACGCGAGAGGGATATATGCCGGTAGAGCACGTAAATAAGCTTCAAGCTCTCGGGAGACACACGCGCGCGCGCGCTTGTTGAAGTTTCGCCGGCGAAGATATTTGCAAACTGCTCGGCGAGATCGTTCGTTATGAAAATAAACCTCGGGGAAAAATGAGCTAATTTATTGCCGGCGAGAGAGTGATACTGCATATACTTACGATGTGTCTAGTTGTAGGCGATTTTAATTCTGCTATAAATTCCATCGGAGCTTTTAACCCAAGTTAAAATTTACGTCTATTTTTGCGTATGAATGATAAATAAAGAACATAGACACCTCGCAGCGATTAGCCTCTTTTATTTGTCTGCCTCTCTAGATGAGGGCTGAGGTTTGATTTGATATTCCATTAAAAACAGACGAGCTTTAACCGATGATCCTTTCATTTTTATCATCGAACTTTGAAATTCGCCAAAGTGAGAGAAAGAGTGGGCGAGCGGCCTTCCAGTAAGTTGGCTTTAATCTCCGGAATTGACGGGCTTTCAACGTGTGTTAGTACAATCGATATATCGAAACGTCGAGTGAAGCAAATACAGAGTATAATTTAACGTGGCTGGCGTGGGATGCCCGAAGTGCATCAAGGATTGACAATCGGCAATCCGTTAATGAAGAGTGGACTTTTCCAATTTGCCCAGAGTATCCGCAAGCCAGTCATTGAACTGTCATTCGCTGATCGTTGACTGAAAGTCAGCTCGGTTTTATTTTCACTCTCGACACTCTGCATCAGATATACGTGTATTTTTTAACGTCTATATCGCGAAAATTGTAGAACGACAACGGGACGATGTCTATTATCGGCCTGCCATTGGTAAATTAACAATTATATAAGTGACCTCATCTCTGATTTTGGGAAAGAAAAATAAAGGATTGTCACCGACGATTATATGGGTGCAGAAAGAGAAAGAGAGAAGGAGAGAGCGCGCTAATTGAACGATTTGCAAATTCGTGCCTGCCGGCTTATTGCGTTCGAGCGCATGAATCACGGCTTATCGTCGGGACCCGGGGAAAATTAATTGAGAATCATCTCGCTGCGAAATTTGCTCAATGAGAGAGCCTCGCATTGCAATCGAGGGATGAATCGCGCAACTTGACTGACGCAACGTCTCCTCGAGTACGCTCGTAAGATAAGCGATCTCGCTTAGAGCTTTTTTATGACTCTCGCGTTATTTATTGCGGGATAATTGCGAGGCGAAACGCCAAGAAAACCGAGACCGAGCTCGGTCCCTCGTTCTCTTGTAAAGTGGAAAATTTGACCCTAAGGAGCGTTGCTAAGTTGAATGTAAGTAAATGCTTGAAATCAGTGTATTTAGGCAGGATTGGTATTTACGAGTAGTGACTAACTTCAAAATTGAAATCGAACTAAAAAAGAAATCAATTTTGCTCGAAGGTTAAATAAAATAAAACACAGCAGCGATGTTTTCTCCTATACTGATTTACCGAATGATGCTAGTATTTCCAAAAAACTGTTGAATCGAATTTTCAATTCGCAATTCGCGGTGAATTCAAAAAAGCTTCGCGCATTGTACTCCGTCGAATTGCGAAGTACAGTTACAATGCTCGCGCTAATTAACTCTGAAAAATCAAAGCTAAAACAAAAAACGGAGGGAAGAGCAAAAAAAGCGGGATAGAAGGAAGGGAAAGTGAGAGAGAAAGAACGCCGGAAGCCCAGGAGCAGACCGAAAAAAGCGCTCGACGCGCCGGAGAGAAAGAGAGAGAAAGAGAGCGCGGCTTTATCTCCGTTATATTTTCTCGTCGCTCCCCGTACTCCAGCCAATTATTCGGAGGGCCGCGGGCGTCCTGCCCATTATCGGATGACACGCACCCGCGCTTTTATGTTTAATTGATATTTTTCGTAACTCCCGATGAAATCCTGGACTGGCCTCCGATACGACGGGGACGGGACGAAAACAGATATAATCCGCAGCTCGACACTGCTCTCGTTAAAATATATACATATATATGTGTTTCACTTGGTGACGGGGAGCCGGTATACCGATTGGTAGCTGTCGCCCGTCCAACCCTCCCACGACCTCCGCTATATCCGTCACTTTCCGTTACTATACTCGCTTTTCGATTTCCCTCGCTTGTTCGTTCGCCGCTAGCCAATCACTTTTTATTTCTTTCTCCTTCGCTGTCTACTGTATGTTTAGATGGACATTCGCGCTTGCGCATGATTGATTGAAGTTGATCTTTTTTTCCGTACAAAGTATTGAGGATTGCTGATCAACGAAACACAGTTTTACCTAAATTGCTGATTGAGCGTATTACTTTTTTCTCTTTTAAACGTACGAATCCCAAATAAAAATCGAATAAAAACGTCGCGCAGAACGAAGCGAGGAAAATAAAGAAATCAATTTAGCGATTGCCCAACAATGATTACAGATCGATTTTCAATTCAGAACACACAAAACAGATATAGTCTTCTTTTTTATCCCCCGAGTACCCAGAAGCGCAGGTCGAATGTGTACTACGGCAGAGAATAAAAAGCTGTCCTGAGCTCTGGTATCACCCTATGGACAAGCTCTTGTGAGAATGTCACGCTAAGAAATAGTCAACGTCGAAGCTTCATCGACGCATGGGTATAGCTTTCCTCCCGAAGCGCTAGTCCCTGTTCGCTTAATCCTCGCAGCTTCATTAGCGCAGTCGTGTCCTTTGATTAATGGGCCGGGAGTTGCACTCGCCACCGGTTTTCCTTTACAGATCATCGCGCCCTTATCTAGATGGTCGTTAAGATGATGCTCCCCCTCTACACCTCTTCGCTCCTGGTACGCATGCATGCGTGTACTTCCTCCCGTCGATTGCTAACCCATAGGGCCCACTTGGCTATACGTGCAAGTCCGATCTTCTCCGGATGCTACATGAGACTCTAATGATACGGACACGCGAGAGATAAAAATAGACGGATGGAGAGGATCGATGTCACGGGAGTACGAGCATCGATCTTTGACTACTCATTCCTTCTGGAATGCACCTGAGACCTCTTAAGATCCTGATGACCATACGAGACTGGAAATCTCTAGAAGGGTCTTATTGATGAGGTGTTTTGTCATCGACGGCGATAAATGGCATGAATTTATGTGTTTAGGCTTTATTTCGAGAGTTTGACGACGATTGCCAGAGAAAAAGCTTTTGTAACAAAAGCCTGGCAGCTGTGTAAGTACGCGATAATTGAATCGTTGAGCGGGTGGATGTCGGAAAAGTCAGGGGAGTATACCCGCGGCAACTTTAGCATGCACGACAGAGCAAAGTCCAACTCGACTCATGTAAATTCTTCGCTTTACAAATACTCGGGGTCGGTCGTCTCGGTGTCGGTAGCAGCGCGGAAATTTCATTTTGCCAGAGGCCAGAGAGAAGCCGCCTCGTCTCTCCACGATTTCATATTTCCTCAAGGCCCCAGCGCTCTCTCCCGGGCTTATCGGTTATTGGCCGCCAGCGGAATTATTCATGAGCCGACGCGCTTTCTGACTCGGGAGAGCTTGCTTCCGCTCTGGGGGGAAAATTCGAGAGAGCGAAGATCATGGTGGTCCCTGGCGCGACGAGCCTTTTTTCCGGCTCCACAGTCGACCGCCGCCGCCTCACGACTCCCTTTATGTTGCCTTTAATCTGCCGCTCGAAATCTCGAGCGGGGACATATTGTTCCCTTCCGCCGCTCCTCACCGCCACGTTTTTTGTCCTCGCTTTTGTTTTGACGTGGCCCCCACGAACCCTCTGCCCCTCTTCTTCTTCAGTGCTCTTACGTTTGATTTTTTTTTTATCGAGGAGTCATTTTTCGAATGCTGGATGATCGATCGCAAGGAAATTCGACTCTGTACATTAAAAATATTTTAAAAGTCTTAGGTTATCAATAGTTTTCTAGGGATTTGAAACGTCGTGGATGTTGTTCAATCAAAAGCCTTTCGGTTTCCAAAAGAATCATACGGTCAACGATTTTTTATTCTAGGAATCGAATGCTTGAAAACTGATGGATTTAAGCTGAGTATGAAAATGAATTCCACAAAAATGGATGTAAAAGGTTTTGTCTTTTTTTGGGTAGCGTTCGTAAAAAAAGATGCGTTTCAAGATGGAAAAATATTTTTTAAAAATTCCCCCAGAAAAAGCATTTTGGAGTTTCTATCAAAAAGCGTTTTGACAGGTATAATAGCCAGAAGTGGTTTCCGTTGTACTCGCAACTTTGCCTAGCGTTGTGTAGATTTTATAGGTAGAAAAAATAGTTTACATGCAATATTCACAAGATTTATCAGAAATAAAAATTGATCATTTCTAAAATTACATTTGTCAATAAATATTACGTTTGACAAGTATTGTGAATCGGATAACATTCCAAGCACATATAAGCATGTACTTACTCCTTTTCCACCTCACGAGAAAAAAAGAGACACCACGGGAAAAAGGACGGAAATAATAATGGCGGAGCTGCTACATCTTATAAGAGTGCTCGATGGAGCAGTCGCATGCCGACGGGGACGACGCGAGGTCGGCCGCGGCGGCGTCTCTTGGCGGTATACGCGCGCAGCTGGGTGGTCTCGGCTCGCCCCACCCACTCAACCCCCCCGACTGTTGGGAGTTCACGGGGGCCCGATCCCACCGCGCGGCCTGTGCTGCTTTTCGACTGGCCCGCGCGCGATCATTTTCCTTCGCGACCGCTCACTTCTTCTCCTCCCCCACGTTCTCCACCTCCTACTCGGCTCCACGTGGATTTGCTTGGGGACGCGTGCCGTTTTCCCCGGTCGTGCTGGATAGATGGAGGGAAAGAAGCTCACCGAGGTGGGAGTAGCTCGATTGGATTTGCGAAAAAAATTCGTTGCTACGACTGTAAGAGTCGAGGGATATAGATTTTCTACACGCCTCAGTAACGCGGTATAAAAGATTCATTTTCATGATGGTAATCCTAGCCTCGTCAAGATCCTATAAATTTTATAGGCTCTAGTTATAATTTGAAAGTAGATCAAATCAGATTATAAATCGAATAGTGTGAGGTAGAATTCAATCGATGACGGGTGAGCGCCTCGACAAATGACCGAACTGCAGCTGGGATTGGCGGGCGTGGAAAGAAACAGTACGTAGTAAGAAAGAGATAAAGAGGAAGGCAGAGGGAGAGAAAGAGAGAACGAGCAAGGCGCGGAGGTGTGAATGAGGAGTCGGCAACGCCTTTTTCCCCTGGTGCGTCCCTCTCCCTCGGTCTGCTTTCGGTCTTGCCGTGTCTGTGTCAACGCCTTCGCCGCGCGAGGAGGATAATAACGGGCTATGGCGATGTCCGAGAGAACCGCCAGCCGTACACACCATTCTCACGAGAGGGATCTCTTCCCCTACGCAGCAGCTTCTCGACTGCGGGAGACTAGTCTCTGCAAATATCGCGATATCGAGCTTGTTTCCGAGGATCGGAGGAAGACAGAGAGACGGAGTATCGGTTGTACGACTGTGTGACCGCGTGGATCAGGTCCATTCATACCATACTGGACGTTGGTATAGAAAACTCAATGGGAAGGTCTTTTATGAATGATGAAAGCGTTATTGACATCTGCGGAATTCAGTCTTAAAAATATCTCTGCGAATAATGGGAAATTCTTCGGCGAACATTTAGCGAGGCACGTGACAATTTTCATAGGGTTATCGCGAGTTTTAAGCACCACTCGAACGCAGCCTCTTCACGGCCAGGCTAATTTCGTAGCTAAGCGCTCGGGCGCTCGGATTTTACGGCCGGAGTGCGAATGACTCTGGCGAGAGCAAAGCGACACTTATGGCCGTCGTAGCTCCTCGCAAAAGGGACAACGGAGGTAGGGGAGAAAGGAGAGGGAGATCTTTCTTTCGGCCCGTGTAGTCATCGGCCAGGCACGAGTGTCACGTGGAGACACTAAGTGGAAATTGTTGTCAAAACGCCGGGGACTGTACGACTGTAGGCCGGATAGTCGGGACTCTCTCACTCGGCTCCTTTTTTTTCTCTTTCTCTCTCTGCCTCTTTCTCTCCCTTTCGGCTGTACGCGTGTCGTGGCACCGGCGGGCCATATATTTTTTTCCTTCCCTTAGATTCTGCGCTCTCGGGCCTTTATACGTGAGCGTACTTTAGGCCATACCTGACTGTTTTTTTTCGACTTATTTTATGCAACTATCAACTGTTTAGTATTTTGGTCAAAATAGATTTTTTTGTGAAGAATGTTTTATAAATATACTTCTTTGAAATAATTTAAAAGATTCAGACGTGATCGTGATGCGAGCAAATTAACTTTTAAATTTAGATTTACGTAACCAAATGAACAAGGACATTATTGGGTAGATGTAAATTAGCAAGGGTGTCTAAAAATACAATTAACCAGAGAGCGAATAAGAGAGAGAAAAAGATTGTCCGACTATCAATCTTATTTTTTGCCGAAAATACAGGCCAACTATGTGTGTGAGTGTTTTTGTATCTGGTATCGAATTTCGATAAACGTCGACTTTACCATTTGACTTTTCGACAGAACGGCCCGATATCCCCGGTTTTATTTATTTTCTCGCGCCGCTTGACACGAAATTTCCTTATCCGTCTTTTAATTTACACCGTGTGACGAGATACATGCGCCCCGGTCTTTCCTCGTGGTCTTCCCCCTCTAAGCTATCGGCGCTGCATTTTCGTGACATACCTTTCGTTCGGCAGGTACGAAGTGACCAAAGCTACCGGACTCGGATGCGACTAATTTCCGTATCTCTAACAGCAGTGATTATTCCACGCGCGGCCTTTTTTTATGGAATAAGGGAAGCGTGGCTTTAAGCCTGCCAGGGCCCGTCTTATTCGTTCGTATGAGGAGTGGTGTCGGATCGCGTGTAAAGATAAGCCGATCCCTGGATTTATTTGCGTTATTTATTGCTGCGCGCCCGTCAGCCGCCCAGAGCCCCGTTGCGTTTTATGAAAATTAATCTTATCTGCGGTCCTTTTGCACCGAGCCACCATGACATACGATTACACTTGTTGCGGATTTAAATTTATCAATTAACAAATGGCTCATTGCCACGTAAGCACTTAATAATTGGTCGTAAAACAAACGATCCGAAATCACATTCGCATAGTCATAGCAATATCAAAAGACGTTTCCCAAGTCAAACTCGTTCGAGAATCTCTCCCATCGGAGAGACTTGAAAACCTGGCCTGAGTAACTTTTACGTCCGAGTGTCCGAGTTGACGGGAGTGAAGAAGAAACAGCGGCAGCTCGCTGTGAAGTTGGACGGGAGCGTGGAGGAGAGGGTCTTTGCGCAATAAAATTCGTTCATTGTTTTCGACTCGGCGGGCTCCTTGGCTCCTCTTTTTCCCGATCCCACCTCGGGCAATATAACTTTTAACAACTGCCGTGACTCTGTATCATCGGAGAGGGAAAAGGGGGATACACGCCGGCGCCAGTAGTTCAGCAAACTTGCGCGCCGTCGACTGCCGAATCGCATTGACGGCATTCCTTTGCCAGCATTCCCGTTTCTTTTCTTCCCCCTCTCCCATCTCTTCATCTCCGTTCTTTTTCGTTATTTTTACTGTTTATGCCTCTCTCACTGTCTTGAAAGATTGATGAAACGTTTGTGGGCCAAGCACGCGAATGGACGCCGTTTAATTATTTTATATACGTGATAATTTTCATATTGCGCCGTGAGAAACCGTATAGCCGCTCTTTATTGTGGCTTAATTATCCTAAGAGAATGTTATTTTTTAATTATTATTCCATTTCTCGATGTACACGCCCGCAGCTGTAAAAATGAAACGAACACGGGGCCATTTTCGAAAAAATTCTCAACGACTAACGTGTTAATATGAAACGTAGCGTCTCGATCAACAATTGCACATCGTAAATACACGAGACGCTTGAATGATCATCCGATATCTCACAATTAAGAGTGTCAAAGCCGAATCAGCAGAAAGCCACGCGGTCTTGTAATTAATTTTTTATCGACCCTCTCCCTCGCCCTCTACCATCGGTTTATCCTCCCAGCCAATCCTGTTCCGATAAGCTAGCGAGCGCACGAAAAAAAGGCAAGGTCGCGCGCGTGCGCGTACCTCTCCACGTGTACCTCTTCGCCGAAGGCCTACTCGACCCTCGTAAATATGTGCTGCCCCTCGAGGGCCTGCTTTTGGCCCTCCCCTCCTTTTATCTTTTTCCATCCTCTCTCTGCTTGGTCTCCCTTTCCCCACCACCACCAGCACACTTCGACATTCGAGGATTTAATTTGACTGAATGTGAAGAAAGAGAGGGAGAGGGTTGTGTGTAGAGAGTATGGGAAAGGGGAAGAGGAGAGTCTCAAGCCGATTCAGCGATCCTTATCCGATGCTTTATCATATCCGCTCGACGACGAACGACTTGTCCGCGCTCTCGAGCGCCTTTCCGGTTCTCTACTCTACTTTTTTTCTTCCTCTCTTCTTCCACTCTCTATCTCTCTCTTTTATATATATTTTTTCTTCGCAGCTTCTCTCGGCTCCCGCACCCTGGCGGTTTGGCTACACTTGTTTCCTTGGGAAGAAGAAGGGAAGGCGGGGGAGGGTTGGGCAGGTTTGCCAAGATTGTCGAGTCAGTCTCTTTTTACGCGCTTCTTTTTCTCATCGGCTCAACTTTTCGGCTAATTAAATTAATTGAGAAGATCGTTTTTCACGGGTGGCGCCGGATAAAAGAGTCCAAGTTTCGAGGAGGCTTATCGCTTTGCACGCTCTCACTCTCTCTTTCTCCCTCTTGGTTTTTGTACGGTTTAAGTCGCATGTTTACGAGCGTATGCCGTCACTTGCTGTTTGCGAGAACATGGAAATATTCACCTGTCGGTTTTCTTACATAAACACGGAGAAGACGCGCGCTGTAGGATGATATTGATTATTCTTTAACTCAATATATTGTCGAATTTTTCACAAAACTTATTTCAAAACCTTATTAAAAAATCATCTTCGGATGGAGTAGAGGGCGCATTCTGAAGCGCCCTCTACTCCATCGTCACTTGATTGGCGTTCCGACAGTGTTAGTCTCTGATTGGCGCAAAAGTTTTGATGGCTAAAAGCGCATGCCGCAGACTTTTATCAGTTACAATTGAGTTCTGAATCCAGCTGCTGCTCCTATCACGTTACTTTCGTAAACATTAAAGGTTAGTGCTAAATAATATAATGAAACGAAAATATCTTAATTTGTATTTATCTATTTATAAAAGCGAAACGAGCTAGGGGTACCTTACTAGTATTGTTAAAGCACTGTTTGAAATTTCGAACGGAGTAGGCCACGAAAATCCATTGGACAAACTGTCGAGAGAACGCGCTGAGCTAATCTCGAAAGCCGCCTTGTCCGGGTAACGAGGCTCGACGTGTCCCGAGATAGCGCTCCTCGTAAATTTTGTGTACGCTTTTCTCAGCGTGTCTCTCTTCTCTCTCCTTCTACCCTTCTTTTTTCTTTCTTTCGACCAAGGGAGTCGCAAAATGACGGTTTTTTAACAAGACTCGAAATTTCTTAGTTATCGCGCGAAAATGGGCGTGTGATCTTAAACACACCGAGTAGAATTGAGATAAGCGAGGGAGCAGGTAGCGTGAGTCTTTAATTGACCGGTTTTCATATCGGGCCCAAATATTTAGATAAAGGCCTATGCTAGGAATTGTTTACCTACGAGAGCTTTTCGGCCCACCGCTCTTTTTACTGTTTTCTCGCCTGGCTGTTTCCACGAGAGTCCAAAGTCGAGAGAGCGGCGTGTTAACTTTCTTGTTTCTTGATTAAAGACACGACGAGAATTGGTGGAGCTGTGTTTTCTCAACTTTTGGGGGATAGCGAGTGTGTGTGGATCTTGGGCGCTCGGAGAGTTTAATAATAAAACACGTATTTTCGGATGCGTGAGAAGAGGCGTTATACACGAGCTTGTTCGAGATTTCGAAAGTACAGTTTTAATTAAGGAAGACAGTCGTATTATCGTGTTTAATATTTTACTTTTTGTCTTCATCATTTATATTGCAATGATTCACGCATTACATAAAATCCATTAATTATAAATGTACAATCGACGGACACAAGTTGAAACGCAAGGAAAATATATAAAACGATTTTTATTTTGACGATTTGCTTAACATGAAATAAATCAACGAGAAAGGAAAGGTTCGACAGACAGTACAACGAATATAACATACGCGCGTACCCGATACTTGGCATCGTCCGGTATATCCCCTTAAACTATGAAGTTGTTACGGCATTAATCGTAATATATCCGCATAATGCCGAGCCGCGAATGTATGTTCGCATTATCTTAAATTAAAATGAACCGGCTAAATCTTAACGAAGCGGTGGTGGCGGCAGCAGCAGCAACTGCAGTAGAATAAAAGAACTTGCGTTTCCGAGGCAGCGTCCGAAACAAAAACAGGTTCAATGGATCCTCTTCCTTTTCGTCGAGAGAAGGAACAGCAGAGAGATGGGGAGGGGAAAAAGGAGCAAAGTTCGGGGCAGCGCTGCTCTTCTCACGAGCGTTGTATATGCTAATGCGAGACGGATGTCTCTCCTTCGCTCACCTCGTTCGCTCCGTCGTCTGGTCGTTCCTACCTTCCTTTTTTTTCTCGCTCGAGAGAAAAAGAGAGAGAGTCCACTCGACCTCCTCCCTTTATCTCTCCTCGCAGCCTTTTTCCTTTTTCCTCGAGGCGCGACTCTCCAGCCCCTCGAGTCCTTCCTTTTGATTATATTTTATTCACACCTCGTGGGCCCTCTATCAGATTTTTTCTCTCCTCGCCGCGGATCCGGGGATTAGATAAAAAGTCCGAATTAATCTTGTCGCCTGGCGTTTGCTCTTCCTGCAGAGAGCGACCCCTGCTTCGAATTAGCCGGATCCAGTCTGACAATTTCCGTCATTATTTATGACCGAGCGACTGAGCGAAAAGCGTGAGAATTGCAAAGGCGTGCATGAGGATGAAAAAAAAAAAAGAACAGCCCGAGTTTTTGGAGACGAGCTAGTTTGTGTGGGCGTAGCGATCGCGGTATGTAGAGCCCGTCAGGGAGGCCCGGCGAATCCGCGGGCTCTATTCGCCACAGCGGGGAGGCGCCGCGGATCGGCTCGTGTCTGGCCAATCGATTCGCCAAGCCGATACGACTCGCGCCCTTTCGTCTCCCCCTCGAGACCCTTTCAGTCCCATCGAAGAAACTCCGCGAGCGTTCTCATGAGCTTCGACGAGGCCCACACCGCGAAGGAGACGCGCGACTCGGGATTTACGGTGGGAGAGACGATTAAAAATCGTGTTTCGTAATATTTCGAGAAAGAAAGAGAGGAAGAGACGTGCAGCTTTCGGCTCCCCCTGTTATTTATCGCATCAGCGACGTCGCCGGCCGCCCGCGCGCTCCTCGGTTTGTTGTACGCAGCGCTGTATAACGCGTGTAGCCGAGGCTCTTTTTGCCCCGCCGCCGTTGCCAAGCGGAGATTAGCCTGGTGAAAATCATTTGAATAAAGCTCTCCTCTCAGTGCTCATTCCTCCCTACTCGGATTTCGTGCGCGTTAATATGTCGGACGCGCCGTAGGGGTGAAAGGAGTACGACTCGATTGTTGATTAACGAGCCCCACTGGCGACGATCCTGCGGCATTAACTCCTCCTCTCCCCTCATCATGAGCTATTTATCATCGATATTTTTCCCCAAGCACGTCTCGTTTACTTCTCCCCTCCCTGATCAGAAACCTCTACTACAATAAACTCAACCGATCTTTGGGTAAACTCGTTCTGACGCGCTTCAAGAGCTTGGGAGATTTATCGTCGTGTGGAAGTCGCGCGCGTCGTCAAGAGTATAACCGATCGACGGACGAGAGGGGAAGAGAATAACACGTGTAGCCTACCCTGGTTTATGGTGATTAGCGCGAGCAATCGCTTCAGGACGTTTCCAGCGGCCTCTCCTTACGACGCGATATCGAGTAGCACTAGGAGGACTAGATCCCCTCTCTCTCCGGAGGCTGCGCTTCTAAGTGATTTATGCTTTTAAAACAGACTACTACCGACTCTTGAAAAACGCGACTGTTGTATCTATCGAGTTTGGAAAAGTGGTTAAGGAAGTATGATGATGCGTATAGTTTGTTAGGTCCATGTGCTTTGATTTGTGTCCGAAGAGTCGCTCTTCTTTTTCCTCGTTGAATTTATGCGAAGGTATTTCAAGTGTTTCTTCCATATCTCTTTTTTAAGTTCGTGTGTGGCAGACCCGTAAGAGATGATTATTAATCCCGTGCAATTATTCTACATTCTAATGTGACAAATCTGTTACCTGGTCATTTTCATTTATAAAAATTAGAGTGAACCTGCTTTTGTTTCGAGTATACAAACAAAAGAAACAGGTATCATTCTTATCTCAAATCGATAATCCGTCAACCGCATACCTACGATTAGTCTAACCGTCGCAAGATTATATAAAAATCCCCGTCTGCACCCGGAATGCCATGAATACCCATAGGAGAATATCCAAGACACAGGAATTCATAGATGGTCAGCTCTGGAAAAATCGGGTCGAGGACGTCGGTCAGAACGACCCACAGTTTCTAGACAACCGTGCTACTCTTATTAATGCGCAAAAGAAGAAGGGAGAGGGAGAAGGGCTTCGGGGGCAGTAAAGAACCGGCTAATTAGCAGGGCGACACAGTGGCCCCAGCTCTCAGATGACAGAAGTATCCGGGGGACTGGGGATATCTGGATGCCGTTAACTTGAGTCTCGGTCCTTCGTCTCGGGCTCACAGGTTAGCGCGTCGCCTGCAGTTTCCTGCCGCCCGCGCAGCATCAGCGGCAGCTCGTAAATTGGGCCGACCCGCCCTTTTTGTCCCTCTAGGCGCCAGTGCCCGAGCATTCTTTCCTTTTTTTCTTTCTCTCTTTCTCGTTCGGCTTGACGCCGACGTTACGCTTGCGTCATTTTTCTTTGCCTGGATGGAGAAGAAGACTCTAGGGAGGGGTTTTGACAGCCGGGGAATGTTCTTTTTCGTCAGAGTTATTTAATGCGTTGAAAAAAAGGTTTTAATTTATTGAGGATATGTGAAATTGGTAGCTTTGTTTATTTTCGTAGGGTGTACCATTGGTGCTTAGGTGTTGGCGTGGCGAATTATTTTAAGATTTATATGGAAATCGAAATGATTTTTTTTTCAAATTTAACCTTTCCTATTCCCCATCAAGTGTAAATGAAAATAACTTAATTACTACGTTTCCTTAGTTTCCCTTTTCGATTCTCTCGATTCATCACAATAGTCCGGCGATTGCTTTCTATAATTATGGTTTCCCTAAAATCTGCGTTAATCATCCACCCATTTTAAGTGTAGCCTTTCAAAACGTTTTCACGCATTGCATTTTGAACTTGACCACCACTTCCTTGTTCATCTTTTATATCCACTAGTGACTGTTTCTCCTCAAAAGTAGGAGTCACTTAGTGAACCGTTAATTCGTTGATCGTTTTCCTGGAACGGTTATTGGAGTGGTCATCGGAGTAGAGACCACTACTGGCGCTTCTCGCGTTTCAGAGAACCTCGCCGCTTATTTGTCGGCACGACTGGCGCCTCTTTCTCCCCCGAGGAAAATCCTGCGGAGCACATGCTGGGCGCATGTTCGCGCGTGCCTTTCCTCGCCCGTGTACATTAGGATTCTTTTACGGCTTATAGATCGATAACCGATCGTGGTGCTATCCACGCTATTTCTCAACGTGTAAAGTTCAGCTCGAGCAAAGTTAGAGACCTGAAATTTTTTTCTTACAGTCTGCGCAGCAAAGGTATTACGATTAGCTTGGATAAACTGATTTCGTAGAAAAGTGAAAACGTTGGGGGGAATTTTTTGAAAGAGTTTTTTTTATTTATTCCTTTTAATTTGGTAGATTTATTCCGAGTCATATGACGAACACAAGAAAGCCATTACTATGTTAAAACTGCGTGGTCTATACAGAGTATTTAGACAGGGAAGGGAAGACAAAGACAAGGAAGCCAAGGAGTTTTATAAATCGCTTCCAGGCTTTTTTCCAAGAGCCACTCTCGTCCACGCGTTCATGTCCTTTCTCTCTATCTCTCTCCCTAACGATGTTTAACTAATCACTGCCCGCAAAAGAAGGCGTATATTTCAGTGCGTCTCCCGAGAGGGTGAGGCTTTAAGGAGAAACGAGTGTCTTTTCCAAATACCCGGTGACGAAATCGTATGAACGAAGTTTCGCGCGAAGCGAGCGTCTTGGCGCCGCTCGGGCAAATTTTTCGCTTGAGCATCGATGCGCAACAGCTGTTTCTCCGACCCCGAACACACACGCACAGGACACAGTATTTTTTTTCTCTCTGATGTAAAGTCTCTCTCTCTCACACACGCGCGCGAAATACTCATTCCTTTCTCGCGAAAAGATGTTAAAACAGAGAACGACACATGCGTTAGCTGGGCATTTCCATAATATGCAAATCGAAGATGGGCGCGTGTCGCGTGCGCGAATCGTCGCTGCGATTTCCAGGCCGCACCTAATTAAGACTAAGGGTACTGGCGCATCTGCGTATACGCAGACACACACATATACACGCGCGTACGCGAACGTTAATCCACGTGGGCAGGAGAAAGAGAGAGAGAGAGAGAGAGAGAGAGAGACTGTCCGAAGCCTGCGTCGGTGATAACAAGCACGCGTCGACCGAACAGCTGCGTCTGCCGCGCGTGCATGCACACACAATGTGCAATTGCGAGCTGCAGCAGCTCGCTCTTTCGCTGCGCCGCGTGGCTGGCGCCCAAGAGACAGAGCAGACAGAATCACCCTAATTTATTTGCCAAAGGCGACCACTGGTCGACGCCGCTGGGTAATTCAGCCCCGCTGATTTTGGCGCTTGGATAATTGAGTCGGCGAGGAGTAGATCCGATCAACTGCTCTCCCCTCATCCTCCCCGTCCTCTTCCCCTGCGAGCTTAGAGTTAGTCGATGGCGAGGCTGGTGTTGCTCTGCTCTGATATATTTACTGATGTGTTGTGTTTAGATCTCGGTGAAGTTATCTCCTGTGCAGAACGTGATAATGATCTAGAAATTTTTTGGCAATTATAGAAGAATAAAAGGGCATAGGTTAAAATTTTAATATAGTTTTATAAATTGTGTCATTACGCGTTGCAAAAGAAACATCAAATAAACATATCCCCGTGATCAGGTCTGCACATGAGATGCGTCCATCAGATTCAATTGTTTGCTCGGACCCCCGCTATTAATTATACGGGCTATTTGCCAGGAGGAGCAAGGGTGGGGCATCGGCGACAGATCTTGATAAAACCGCGATTAAATCGATCATGGGCAGGAAGAGAAGCCTGCGAGTCGTCGACATCAGATCCGGCGAATAATCACACGTTTTATATAAATTGAAAATAAAACCGGCCCACCCTACGGATACTCACGCGCGCGCGCGCGCGTGTGTGCTCTACATCAACGAGCCACGAGATTCATCCTGCCGATAAAGAAGCGCGCAGCCCTGCTTTTTTCCACGCGCTCTCTTTCTCGCAGCAGCAGCCAAAGCAGCTTTGGAATGCAGATTTTCGCGGGAGATGCGTGTAGTCTTGAGAGCCCGGCTCCCTCGCACGCAGCTTTCTTGCTCATCCTTAATTAGACTGCCATTACGAGCGGCGGCGCGCGTTTTAATTGCACTGCTCTTGCACGCGCGGTCGCGCAACACACCGGCGAACGAATTGAGACATCTGTTCTCCTGCGCGCCCATCAAAAATCGAAAGTGAAACGCGAAGCTCCGCTGTACTTTCGTACGGCGCGTCTAAGCGAGTGAAAAAAAAAACAAAGAATAAAAAAGAACAGATAGAATAGTGGTTCTCTTTTTGCTCGCGGGGACCTGCAGTACAGCAGACGACGAAGCGGGCATTTGAATAAGCTGAATAAACATGAAACTGGCCAATTCCGCGATCGACGCTAGCTATAGGTACTCTACCGTCGAAAGAGAGAACGAGAAAGAACCGGAAATGACACGGCAACGCGTAGAGCTAGACGTATAGCAGTCGGAGAGGAGGCCTCTCTCGGCAGGAAGAGCTCTCGGCGGCTCGGGCAGGAAAAAAAATGGAAAACGATCGTTAAAAGCGCTGGGCTATCGATCGGGCACATCTCCGTACGGCTTTTGCCGCCAATTAGGACATTTCGGTGACCACCAGCTCTCTCTCTCTCCCTCTCTGCACTCTTCTCTCCTAATACACCTCTGTCCGTCTCGCGTGCGGAAGTCAGCACGTGATATGCGTACGCGTGTCTCTTTCTCGGTACGTCACAAGCTCGCCCTTTCTCTTTTTCGCGCGGCTGCATTTTTTAAACTCGAGGCAATTTATATGCGCGCAAGCTTTGTTTTTAATTGCCCTGCTCTCGAGCCGAAGAATAATACTCTCGCATCGATTTTTGGTGGCAGCCGACTCGCCGTTCTTTTTTTCCGCTTTTCTTTTTCTCTCTCGCTGTCTCTGTTGCGCACGGGGCACCACGCGCGTCCGCTAATTGCATCGGTCATGAATATTTCATTCGCTCTCTCTCGCGCTTATTTACTTTTCCGCTTTCGTCCCTTTTTTTTCTTTCTGTTCCACTTCAATTTTATTGTTGGCACGTAATACGTACACGAAGTATATCGGGGAATACAGCTTTATTACCTTCTCTCCGATCTCGCCTGTAAATTTTCTAATCGAGCTTATTTTGCATAGAGGATGTAATATGGAAGTTACATAAGTGACCGGTGCTATTAACGTTCGTGACCAAGTTTCAAGACCTAACAAGCGACCGACATTGCCACGGCAATGATAATCGGCAAACAAGTGAGCGCCACCCAATTATTTCTGCCTTTATTGTCGCTCCAGCGGCGATAATTACTCGCGCTATAGAGAGAGGGGAAGAGAGCCGTGCAAAAAGCAAAAAAAGAAAAAAGAGGAAGGATGGGTATCCGAAGATAAAACAATCTTCCGATACTTACAAGTCGCAAAGAGCCGGGGGAACACTCGTTGGTCGGTCTTATCAGTCGCGTTCTCACGAAATCTCGCATCGCTCCACCCGGGCCCATTCGTCTCCCGTTCGCGCACACGCGACGCTCTCCTCCTCCTCTGCTCTCTTTCTCTCTAGACCCTTCTTTCCTCTCAGGCCTTAAACGTCGCCTTTTTCTACCTTACCCTCGGCATCTTCATTACTCTCCGTATTATACTGTCCCCATCCCCGAATTCAATCGAAACTCGATCCAACGTTACACACCTTAATAGCTCTGAAGCAATCGTCGAGGCAAGCATAACGAACGGTATCGAGTCAAATTATATTAAAACGCACATACGCGCACTACTTACACATCGCAATTCCAGTCAATTTGATCGATTTAAAAAAAAGGCACCCGCGTTTCATCATTATCATCATCGGTGCAGTTCGTTCCAACATGGTAACCGATCGATGCCGTACTGGTGCGGCGAAGTGTAACGATCGCCGAGGCTCTCCAGGTTGGGGTAATTATTCCAGCGACGCTAGCCGGCGGAGAGGAGCTCGCTCGCCCAGAGACCGCAATCCGCTAGGAGCGCGCGCGCACGTTGCCGATATATCGCAGAGCCGGCACTAGCAAGCGTATATAAGTCCCTCGCTACCTCCACGGTGAGATTAAGTAGCGATTTAGCGATTTACAAGGGTATATAACCGGCGGGCGTTTACCGTTAAGCCCGAGCGAACCGAGCGTAACGCGCCCCCGCCGCGATCGGAGAGAAAGAACCGAGGAATTCGCGCGTGCGCGCCTGCTATGACCTGTAAACCCGGCTGCGTCTGTACTCCCGCGCGGCTTGCTTTCTTTAGAAAGTGCTGTGGGAAAAATTGTCTGCTCAATCGGAGGATAGCCATTGCTGTGCTGTTGGCCAATGTACGCGTTGCTTTCCTTTGCTTGTTTACAATTTGGTCAGTCCCCCATTTGTTATTCTTTCTGTTCTTCTGTTCTGCTACAATTAAATTTTCCTACCGACTTACGTCTGTGTAGCTAGAATCCGAAAATTATTTCTTTCTCTTTGTTTATGGCGACAAGTGGACAATGCAAGCATGTCGAAATACATTGAGATTCTGGTATTCGAAGCATGATTTGTAAAAGACTAACCGATAAAGTCAAAGATGCGACGGAGATACGCGCTGGATTAGCTGTTAGACTGACTGGCTGACTTTTTTTGTGCCACGCGCTTTACTATTGCATATGAAAGATAGAACACACGCAGCTGCAGGTGCTCGCAACCAAGCTCGAAATTATTCAGATATTCGTCCCTTTCGGCGAATGGATTCGAAACGTCTTTTTTTTAATCTTCATCATTTTGCCCTTCTCCTTCTCTTTCGTTTCGGAACTATTATTCAAATTTCGCGATTCTTTCCTAATGCTTTTGTCTCTTTCGTATAGGCAGGTGCGTTTAGCTCGATATAATTTCTTTTCTTCTCAACACAGACAGACGATATTCCAAGTTTTTGTTCGAAAGCAAATATTTTCTTATTCTTCCGTTTCTTATACTGATTAACTGTTTAAGGATTCCTCAAACCACCAAGCAGATCCGTATAAAAGAAAAGTCAACGACTTGGCAGACCGTTTGATAGGCCGTACAGAGGCGCGAGAGACACTAGGACTATATCTTGTAGCGGCCATACGCGAGCGCGGTGATAAATTTCAATTACTCGAGCGACACGAGCCTGTGCGTGCGTGCGTGAGCGGCTAGCCTCGGAATTCCAAAGACACAAGCGCGAAAACACGCGTCCGGCATTGCCGACTATCAAGAGCTTAAGGACGCGCGATCAATTCGCTCAGGGAATGTGCGCGCGGGACCCCTATAGAGCTCGCTCGCGATCCATTTGTCAGCGAGATTCTTTTCCCCCTTCCGAGATATGTATTAAAATGCCGGGGGGGGGGGAGGAAAAAAATGACGAGTGAAACTATACGTTCGTTTGATTCTTTCGCGGCAATTAGTTTCCACCTTTTGCTCGATGATAACGTTACTTTTGTTTGAATTACTCTAAAAGTATATTTTCCTTCATTTCCAAAAACATCCCAGTGACAATAAAAATGAAAAAAGGTGGAGGGCAAGAAATTATCCGTCTAAGCCAAAGCACTTATTCCCGTGGCCAAGAGAGATAAAGAGGAAACGCGAAGCAAAAGCGGAGGAGGAATAGAAGGAAGCCAGGGTACAGGGGAGAGAGGGAGAAAAGAGAGAGAGAACGTCTGACACGAGGAGGGCAGGTGCGGAGAATCAGATGTCCCCTTGACATGTGACAAACTAGCGATCGGGAATGGGTGGACTCAGCGAGCATGTCGTTTCGTTCCCCTATCCCCTCGCTCTCGTCTCGGCGGTTCATTCTTAGACGCGCGGTCTCGGTAGCCAAGCCGATTCCGACTTAGCCGCATCGCGCGAGAGGCTATATTTGTACTGCTGAATGAAACTCTTTGTTGGGACTACGTCACTTGGTCGTTGCTTTGCGTCGCGGATACCGCGATGGCTCGCCTCTAATTGGGCAAGTGGAAGGAACTTTATTTAGTCGACGATGATTTAATTATTATAACGCTGACTCTTTTGGAAATAGAAAGGTTAGATACCATTGCAAACGAGGTGTATAAAACTTGGTTAATTTTCACGATCGCCCGTTGGCACGTCATCTTTCGCGAAAGCTTAAAATCGTCGCGAGCGTACACGCACACATGGGGTGTAAACGAGCTTGGGATGTCGAAAAAAGGAATAACCGCGGCGTCTGGAAGCGTTTAAGTATATACGGATCGAGTGAGACGCGCTGGACCCGGTGACAGGGGTAACGAGCCGTGCACCACCACCACCCAGTCTCTCGCCGCGTCAAGATTCTAACGTACGGCTGTATAAACGGCCTACGTCCGTCCTTCATCCGCTCGACTTCCACGAACGTTGCCCTTTAACACCTATTACCGCTGTGGATTGAAAGTATAGTAGTTAAAACGGGTGTTGCTCTTCTTTTTATACAAATATGAATGTTTACTAGGTTATCTCTTGTATACTTATAATTGATACTTTCCAACTTGATACGCGCCAAGGGAATTGGAAAAAAAATCTCGAACGACTCCCTTTGGCATGCGCACACATAAAAAGGCGAGAATACCAATAAGATCGTTCATCCCTCGAGTTTGATTTATACCTCATATGCGACACATCTCGGCCGTAGCATATAAGCAAGTCCCTCTCTCGGCAAATAAATTATTCAAAGTTGCTCTCCTTCACAGCCGAACAGTAGTCAAGGCACATAAATTCTTGGAGGAAGGAGGGAGTGGAGGCCCCGTGAAGAAAGAGGGGGGGCTTTACGACGGGCGTTATACCTCGCCCGTTTTTTCCTCGGTTCTGAAAAAGCCGCCGGCGCGCAACATTAAACTCGCGAGCACTTGAGCCTCGTCCTTTCCTCCACCTCCTCCTCGTCGTAAGGCATTATACAACGACCCTCTTGGCGCTTCGAGTACGTCGCGCACACATATTGGACGCCCCGTCGAGAAGGCACTCGAGAAGAGTCCTCTCCTGTGTGCCGCCGCGCCAAGGATATATCTCTTCACTTGCGTTTTCTTCTCCTAATCCAACGGCACACTCCTACCTTCCAACAATTCTCAAACATTGGTCTTTTTTTGCTCTTTCAAAGCGGCCCCACTTTGAGCTTCTCTCGAGTGCTTTATTGACGTTGGAGAGCTGAGCCAACAATTTAATCAGTATTAACAGCCCAGCTGCCGGCTACTAACCACAATTATGCGACTATCTATCGTGTATACCGATTGCGTTACAATTGTTTACGCGTCGATTAGCTGTCTACACATATAGTATTACTTCATGCGAGAAATAACGAATTATTTGCCTGCGCGATATAGCTTTTCTCTCGGACGATAAAGCTTTTCCGTTGTAGCGTGGCTTCTTCAGCTGCGCTCAACGTAATTGATATCACAGCCTTGAGGAGCTTGAGCTTTTCAGCTTGGAAGAAAAGTGACTTCGCTTCTTGCAAGCTCTAAGACCGAAGGAAAGAGCAGAGCTAGAGCTAGAAAGAGAGAGAGAAAGCTACTCGTTTATCTTGCTTGACGAGGAAAGGAGGAATTAACGAGGAATTAATAGGGCCAAATCCTAATGACAAACGACGCCTCCCACTCCACTCCTCGACGCTCTGGCCTTTGCCTCCCACTTCAGACCAATTTGTCTAATTATTTCGCTTAATTCAGCGCGACTCGCGCGCACGCCTACCCCGAAAAGCTCGAGCGATATACTAATTAATGAGCGGCCCCATTAGCGCATACTGCCGAGGACGAGGAGAGCGGGATTCGCGTCGTAAATAAACGCGAATTTCCGCGAAACGACTTGCCTGACTTTATTGAAGGACAACCCTCGGGTTATTAATCGTTGAGCCTTGGCATGGGATTCTTCACTAGGCAGCTTGCGAGAAGCAAAGTTACGCCCAGATTCTTGGCTTCTGGCTCTGGTCAGGTTAGAAAAATGATTGTATCTATTGCCTGCGAAATGTTAACCTGCGTAAATTTATTAAAAGTTTTGTAAAACAAATGACGTTTGACCAAAAGAAAAAATGAAATTGTCGTGAGTAATCGACAGATGTGGTGGATTCACTCGTTAAACACTTCCTTTACTCGACGTACCAAATTCGCGTTTTAATGCTCTAGAGGCATATTAAATCATACGACGACGGAAGTGCCATCGTAAAAGTAAGGTTATAAGGCTGTATCAAACGGAAAAAGAATTTCTTTCAACGCTAGAGTCGAAGCAATTGTGATAGCGCGATATAAAAGTCGCGGACTGACGCGCGCGCGACAGCTGAGAGTATAGCGGAGGAAACGAGCCAAAAGGCTTATTTCTAAAATTATAACCTCCCTCTCTTCCTCTGCGAACGTTTATATCCTCGTGCTTGGCTTAAGGTTTTAAGCTTGGATTATTTGTTTGATCTTGTTGCCTCAATTTTTTAATGCGTTCTAAATGCGTAATTTTTATGAGTTATTTTAGTGTCATTGGATTATTTTAATTAGTATGGATTATCAGCATAATTGTATAATTTGCACGTTACAATAAGCTTGACGAAACGCTACAAAATCAGCGTATCCCACGTGGATGACAATATTAATCGAAGACAAATATCTAGCTAGCTCGATATACAAATTAAGAATGAAGCTAATAAATCTTGCCTTGCGGGCGACCCTAATCTAAACTTAACTATTGATAATTGCCAGCGCCACTTTCTTAAAATCTGAGAGAATAATTTACGCTGGCAGCAGCAGCAGGCCCTCCTTTTCTTCTGATCTCGAGCCAATAAAATTTCCAACTTACCAAAATAATTCTCTTCCCCCCTCTTCCACCACACTTCGGTTGTTATGCCCAGAAAAAGAACTCGCTCTCGAGAACGTCAAATTAGTCGGCAACGTGCCTTTTTCCTCCCGCACGGATAAAAAAAGCTCTGTCGAAAGTAGAGGCTTCTCGAGCTGTGTAAGCGAGGAGAAAAGACAACACTTATGCCAGGCTACTGCTGTTCTCACGCTCCTGCACTCGGGCTACATTTTCACGTCAGCCGATGCCAGCTGATTAAAAAATCATGTATCATGGGCGCGTGCGCGAGTGAGTGACGGGAGAGTGAGCTGTAGCGAGCCTGCGAGGCTGCGGGAAGCGGAAGCTCAGAGGATTCAGGATGACACTGCCGCGAAAGTGTTTGCTTCCCTTTCCGACCTCTTGCTCTCTCTTCTTTTTCTGGTTCAGTTTGTTCTTGTCTTTATAGTTGTTTGTTGTTACAAGTATAAATTTTGGATTTTTAATTTTTTTTTTAATTATTATCTCTTTGTATTTGAAAATAATTATTGTACTGATTCATTTTCTACTGATTACGTTAATGTGTGTATGTACTTAGTTTTTATTAGACGACTACCACCTTTCGGTATACGAGCCATCAGACATCAACCGAACATATCGTGTAATTACCAAATATTGTTGTATTGTTTTGCAAAACTCTCGTTCAACTAATAAACAATAAAATTCAATGTATCAGTTCCAACGACTAATAAATTTTAACGAAACACATCAATGAGCTTTATTTACAAAACACTCGCGTTGCCCGTAAAAACATCAGCACTCGCAGCATAAGGAAATTCATCTTATCGAGACCCTATCCATTCCAAAATCCCCCAAAAATCTTGAAAGTTAACCAGAGACAATCCAGCAGCTGCACTCAATCATCTAGTCCCAAAGCAAATCGAACGAAGCGCCCTTACGTTCTCACTAATACATCCAGTCCAAAGGAAAATCTCCGAGCGAAAAGAGGAAATAGATCTTGTCGAGCTTCGGGCCATGTTTATCCGAGGGTTCCCCTCCCAAGCAGCCCGTCCCATCACTCACGCGTAAATAACTCACTTCTCCTCAACGTCGGATGCGCCGGCCGAGATGCCGAGTAATTTATATACGGCTACCAGGACACGTGCAGCAGAGCAGCAGCCGCGAGCTTTTATAATCGCAAGAAGCTGCAGTAGACTGGCGCTGTGTTATTGTTCAGGAACTCGCGTACACCAGAGTCACTGGACAAACCATTACGCTTGACGACGCTATGGTATGACGCCCTATTCGCGTTATACACGGGGCATATTACGCGAGATCAATATGTTCGTTATGTCATGATAACAACGGAAAACGTTTGATCTACTGGCTCGTTAAAATTTGATGAGGCTGTAAAGTGAGTTTATAGTATTGATGTCCATATGTCGGTGATATTTTATTATTATGGATTTTAGATGTATGTTTACTGTATAGGCAGTTTAATATTTCAAATTTCATTGTTATTACTCGCATTTTACTGATGATTCATTTCTATTGTTTCAGGTAAGAATTCGATTTATACATTTACCATTCAAATACCATTGATTATGGCATGGATCCCATGAAAACGGTAAGTACACACTGAAAAAAATTTCTAGGAAAAATTACAATCTACTATTCTAAAAATTGTTATATCAAATAGCATTGCTCGGATATACTTCCAGTGTTACAAATTTGTATCAAGTATCCTTACAATTATTATCAAGGTTTTTTTTATACATTTTATAAGTTTTGAAAAATTTTAAAAGTATATTCTTTTTAATTCATATACTTGAAGTTATTAGGAAGGATATTTTTAATTGTAGTAACAATAATTAAAAAAAAATCATTTCCATCAACAAGTAGCAATCTAGACAATATCCCAAAGAAAAAAACGGCATCCAAGCTCGAATCTGTCGTCTCCACCGCCCAGTTATATCAGTCGTCGTTGGTATTACAGGCTCGAGATAGAGAGAGGGAAGTTAGGTATATCTCATCCGAAAAAGCAAGCGTAGCCTCCTCTTTTACTCGAGCGTATAAACGTTAGAACGCGAGGACAGGATGCTTAATGGACGCGATTACTCAGCGGATCGAATGGGTCGCGCTCGCTCTCGCGGGACTTGTGACACAGGCACTGCTATAACGGAATACCGAAATAACAGTCACCTCCCCCTTTCCACCTCTTTGGCGATAAATACGCCCAGCAAGCCCGAGACGCTATAACCTGCGATGAAAATGGTCTAGTGCTGATTTTTAAAAAAGCCCTACCCCCTTCTCTATCCCTTTCCACAGCGCATAAAAATACAAAATTAGATCCAGAATTTGGTGATCCTACTCGACTGCATTTGGTACGATTTTGTGACGGAAGAAACGGAGCGGTAAATCTCGGTAGGAGGTGACATGGATTTTTCAGTCGCACAATTACACCGACGCTTCTTGTTCCTTTATTGCTCTCTTTCCCTCTCTTCATTGAGTTCCCTCGTATAAAGACACGTTCGCGGGGATCCTGGTATGGGGAGAAGCGACGAGCCGTTTCCAGAATTAACTGGTGCATCGACGTCGCCGCGTGTACATAAGCGCGCGAGGGGGAAACGCGCGCAGCCGAAACACACGCGACACTATATACCCCCAGTGCGCGGCCCGCGAGTGAACGGAGTGAAAGGGACTAATTGCTACCAGAAGTTCCTATTATAATGCCGGCTTGTAGATCTCTTACCAATCATTCACCGTAGAAGCTTTTTGCTCTGCTCGACTTTTTGGATACATTTTTGCGGAACGAATACACTTTGTTTATTTAGTTACAAATGACAAACGGCGGGGCGAACTAAAAATCA
This sequence comes from Anagyrus pseudococci, assembly GCA_030522585.1. Classification (NCBI taxonomy): domain Eukaryota; kingdom Metazoa; phylum Arthropoda; class Insecta; order Hymenoptera; family Encyrtidae; genus Anagyrus; species Anagyrus pseudococci. The sequence continues at coordinate 57,764 of JAPYYQ010000394.1, forward strand.
ATAGAAAGCAGAAACTCGTTCTGATTTCTAGACTCGTATGCCTCTCGAAAATTTAAACTCGTTAGGAGGAGGAGCAGTCAGGGTGGCCTGGGCCGTCAGCGGATCTGACAAGTATCGCGCAGCTGAGAATACTCGACGAATTTCTCTAGAGGGGTTGAACTGTAGAATCGTAAGATGGAAAAATAGGCTTCGCTCCGCCCGACAATATACACTGGGAGTATCATTACGTGGTTTCGTGTACGTATCTATATCCGTCGCTTTCGAGAGCTATACACGTGTCTTCGCTTGTCTTCTTTGGATGCACTGCTGTAGACGCGATGCGTTCGGCGTTTGTGTGAACACTTTTCTTTACTTTTCTTTTTCCTACGTCTTATTTTTTTTTCGAAGTATTCTTTTTTTGTTTACTTAACGTAACTGCTATCCAAATTTTATTGAGCAAAATTCAGAAATCATAATCGCGTATTTATTTATTTATTTGTTTCACAAAAGTCCAGCCATCGATCACGCAGCATACCGTGAAACCATCCATTAAAAGCGCGCATTCTTAGCCCTCACCAAAAAAAAACAAAAGACAAAAAAAACCTAGATTGTCTCTGAAGGAATCCAAAAAAAGCCAGCCTCTCGGGCATAGCATCACAAGCAAAAAGCCAACGGTACAAGGGCAGATGCAAGCCGGCGTTGGCTGAGCCTACAAATTTATTCGCCGTTTCCTCGTCGCTATGCTCGCCACCCCCGAGAGAGTGTCGGAAATAACGAGACATCACGCTGCTCTCCGTTCTTTTTCTCTCTCCCTCCAAGCTGCATAGTATACAGTAAAGCGAAAGACGACAGCGGCCCGCTCTCTCTCTCGCGACAATTAGACGCGTGTTCCGCGAAGCCCAGCCGCGTAATGGGCCCGGGGGGAGAAGGGAGGGGGGATGAGACGGTCGGTCGCGCCCGAAGTGGAAAGAGCGATTAGCGCGATGCCGATGTCAAAACATCCGCGCGCCGATTCATCCCCTTCGCCTCGAGCGCGTGTTCCCGTCCCTCAGTCTTATTTTCCCGGGTCCCGAGAGAGGCAGAGGCTGTGCTGCGGGAAGACGAACTGCAGCGGCCGCCGTCCATCATTCCCAGGCCAAGCGGCAGACGGATATAGACCCGGCCGCGGAGTAATATATCGGCGAAGGGAGTGTCGTTTATTTGGCTGGGCCCCTCGCACCGCAAGCAGCCCTCCTCCCCCTCTCCCTCGCCTGCCCAGAAACCATGAGTGTATTAGTCGGCTGGCCGAAAAGCGAGCGTCACGCGTTGTACGTTCCGGGGAGAATAATTGTATTGTTATTCACTTGCGGAGGGTAGGTGGTTACTCTAGCCGCGTATGCTCCATCGCGTTAACTTGATTGAATGCAGAGCTTCGATTACACCTTTCAAGTGCACTTGACATTCGGTGCAGGTTATCAGTGGTTTTACGGAGGGCTTTTTTATTCGAAAAGATCGATTGCAGCTTTATATTTATTCATTTAGAAAAAGATCACACTTAGCTACGATATAATGAAGTCGCTTCGTAGCTAATCCGAGAGCTTTATTTTTAGAGACAGATACAAGGAGTCAAAATAAGAATTTAAAAAGAGACGAAACGCATTAAAATGTCAGCGGTATAAGTTAGTCTAAATTGCCGGGGCTTGGCTCATAAGCGACGTTCGTTTGATACTCTAAATTATCTACAGCATTTTTCTTTGGTGAACAGTTGCAATGACACGATGTTTGACTTCTCTGAAAATTAAGCTTTTTCAACAGTCGAAAATAAAGTATAAATTTTAATATCGCGCTTTGTGTCTCTTTTTTTGTCGCTTCTCGGTTATTTATTGCGCCTTGCGAAGCCAAGAGCCGGTCGTCAAAACGGTGATTTAAGGCGCCGTAAACTTGATCTACAAATACGCGTTTATAGGCTCGTTATGAAATTGTAAAAGTCGTTATGAATCGAGTGTTCGCTATCGAGCTACAAATTAAATTTACTTTCATTCGAACTTCGCGAAACATTCCTCGCGTGTTTTTGTATTTCGTATTGATTTCAACTCGCGGCAGAACAAAAGTAAAATCTATTCAAACGCGTTCGCAAAATGAACAAGGTAGAACCGTCGACGCACAAACGTCGTGAATTCTTATAGGCTCTCGCGCGTATATCAAATCCCGGGCAAAAGCAGTTCAATAAACTTTGCTGCCGTCGTTTTTCTCCGAGCATCTCGGGCATCATTGGACACATCATAACAAGGAGACCGCCGTGAGCAATAGCCAGGTCGAAGAAGAATAAGAAGCAGAGAAGACAGAGATGTCGTCTTCCGGATCGCCGCCGCCATCGCACACATTCGCCTTTACGCATACACATACATATCTCATGCTCGCGTCTCCGTTTATACTCTCATTTTTTACCGGGTCTCTCGACTTTTTTTTGCGCCGATCGTCACGTGAGGTCTGCCGTTGTCAGGCCGTACGGGCCCGCAAGGCCGCCGCTGTTCCCCCGAGAGGACGAAGAAACTCAGCTCGGAATGCCGCGACGCGGGAGGAAAGGCGCCGATTCTTGCCCCGAGAACCAAATGTTCGTACTTACATGAACGCGCGCTCGCGGTTATTTATTTTTATTTGGATTCCCACTGAAAGTGAGAGCTGCGCCTATAAATATTCGATTATTAATTACAGGCCGGGGCCGGTGTATATAACGAAAAAATTACACATCGCTAAAGTTTCAACATGGAGAAACATATCGGCGGTGTGTTTTAGCTCTCGACGAGAGAAACATTATATGCTCGGCGGCGCGCGCAACTAATCGTACAGCCGTTTGCCAAAGACACGAGAGTTTCTATTATGAAATCACGAGGCTGTATAAGCAGGACCCGGGGTATAAATTAAATTAAGCCAAAAAAGTGGCACACACGCGCTCTCGGGACCATTGAAAGAGAAGGAGATACATAAAACGGAGTATAGAAGGAAAGAAGGCAATAAAGCGTGAGAGGCGCAGGAGGGAAAAGAAAAAGAGGAACTGCGACCGAGAGAGAGAGCGAGGCAGCGTGCGCCGACAGAAACGGGCGCGACCATAATTCGGGCCCGACTATGGGGCCAGGCGGCACGAGAAAAACGGCACGGAATCGTTTGGCTGGGGGTGGGAAAGGGGTTCGCGTACGTCCACGGGTGCAAGATTTATGTGGCTCCTGATTGAATCGTTCTCACCCGATCGCTTGCTTTTTGCCGATCACTCCCCTGACGCATGCTCCCCTCTCTCACCACCGTCACGCTTCTTTTTTATTTACAAACAATCGAATTGTGCAAACGATATTCGCGATAAGTATAGACATTCGTCGCTGTAATTTTTTCCTTTTGATATACACAATAGATCGTAATTACATTGTTTTTTCTGCTCTTCGCAAACTTATAAACTGACAAACCTCTTGGAAAGTTGTCATTAAAATCCTCCAAGTTATTCTGGTGCATACTAATTAAAATCCCTGCTTTGAGAATGAAAAAGAGGAAAATTTGCAAATTAACCTTGTCTCTGGGTTAGTTTGAAGCTACTCTTTTCGGAATCACCAAGTCTAGCCCAAGGGCTTAACATCGTTGCCTGTTCTCCATCCACTTGTTACTAAACTCGCAACATAGATAATCAACTTATTAATAAAGTGAAAGAAACTCCTTCCGTTCTCCCTCCTTTAGTCTTCTTTCCTTTTCGATATGGTGCGTCTTCTTCTTGCTCGAGGCGATCCACCATCTGCGTATAAAAGCTTGAGAGAGAAAAAGAAAGATAGGGAGGGAAAGAGAGAGAGAGAGAGAGAGAGAGAGAGAGAGAGAGAGAGAGAGAATGACTTCGGAACGCGGCGGGCGTACATACTGAAAAAACGAAACAAAAGGCCGGCAAGCGCGCTCATTATTTCGAGCTAATTGGCGGTTCCTCTGCTCCCGTCTCCAGCCTCCTCCTTCTTCTCTCTTCTTTATTTCTCGAGTGAGATGAAACGTTAGAGAAGGGATGGAAGGAGGAACGTGATTTTTTTTGTTAAAGCCCTTCGGCAAATTCTGCGTGCGCCGCTTTGCGCGTTCCCGGTTACCATCGAGACCTATCTTACGAAAAATACATACATATTTTGTTCGAGATTACGAATACTCATGCTATTACGCTCTTTATATTTGTGGAACTTGACATCTCATTGACGCTACACAGCAAACACTAGTGTGCTCTCTCTTTCACTGCGTAGTTTGTAGATTTGTTTGCTGGTCTTTGGCGTTTAAGAATTAGCTAGAGAGGAAAACTTGTGTGAAGCGCAACGCGAAAACAACGAGGAAGTCCAAGGTGGTATGCACGGCTTCTCCTTGAGCCCCGGACTATGCGTATAACGCAGCGATAAGTATCGCGACACGTGTCCACCTAAGTGCCGCAATCAATATCGGCGTAGAGGTGTAGGCGCCAAGAGAAAGAGAGAGAAAGAGAGATAGCCGTGTCTTATGCCCAAGAGCTGCAAGATGAGCCTGAAAGCGTCTCTGCTTATATCGTCTTGGTATGCGATATTTGTAGCTCTAACATTTTCTCTTTGATGGACAAGTATTACTCACTGATATCACGAGTAAAAGAACGGTATTATAAAATTTCTTGGAAAAATTCAAAGGGTATATCATAATTTTACTAAAATGCGTTTGAAGACTAAGAAATGACCAACGTTATTGTTACCGTTATTGCCATTTAATTAATCCATTAGACTCGGGCAAATCTCGCAAATTCCACTATTTCACAACGACATCGTCATCTCGGATAAAACGCAACTTCCGGCCTGTGCCACCCTTTTCCCAGGCTCGCTCTAATTCAGAAAGAAGTCCCCCGACAAATGAATTAATTCGAGAAGATGGGGGGAATAAGGGTGGGACAGAGAGGGAGGGTATAAATCACGAAGTAAGCATGCGAAACCGTCCGAAATCCGTGCAATTTGACAAACGCAGTTGGCTGGCATTAAAGTTCGAGAAGAAGCGGTGTAGTGCGCGCGATCCAAGATAAAGAAGAGGCCAAAGAGGAAGAGAGAGCAAGATAGAACGAACAGTGAAAGAGGGTAGCGAGTGGGAGAGAGAAACAAAGAGTAGGTGGGGTGGTTCAGGGGGGAGGGCATCGGAAGAAGCAGGTCTGGTGTAGGTAGGTGACAACTGAAAAGGGCCACGGGAGCTAATAAATCAATGCTTCACGCTCTATTTTAAGAGAGCGAAAGAGAAGGAGAGAGAGAGAGCTGTGGAGTGGGAGGGAGGGAGAGAGAGAATGCGAGGGAGGTGGAGAGAGAAGAGACCCCTTTCAGTTTCGGCGCCGGCTCTCATTCATATTCTTCTCCGCCGAGCTCCTTAATGGACTCCCGGGGTGGCTTCGCCTCCCGTAGACGTATCACACACGTACACGTACGTATAGCTATGGGAGAGAAAGACGCGAACGCGGGAGAGCATTACTTCCACGCAACTAACGCTCTACTCTGCGCGCTTCCTCTTTGCCTTTCTTTTGCCTAGGATTTCATCTCCCTGTACCCTAAGGTAGGAAAAATAAAGAGTTACAGGGTAATACATGAGAAACCTTGACTTTAGGAAATCACTTTGAATTTAAACAAACGTTAAATATCTAATGAGAACGCGAAATAGTCGCGGGATAAAAGACGCGACGAACTCTTATGAATCAACGAATCGAGAGCAATAGCCGTTGCCTACAGCAGTAGCGGCAATAGTAGCTCGAGCAATGGGGAAAAGGGTTTCAGCAGGGGAGGTGTGCCCCCGGTCTTTCTCTTTCTCTCTTGCATCAGCTGGGACAGACAGCCCGGCTAACAAATGATTTCTGCTCCCTCTAATCTGGCCCGTTCGGCGCTGCGGCTGGTGGTGGTGGTAGCGGCAGTGGCCGTCGCATAAATGCATAATAGCTGGCCGGCCCAGTATCATATTTACGACGTGCGAGCGCGGCGGTATATATAACTCCGTGATTATCGCGCCTTTTGTCCTTACATCGACGCGCTGAATTTTATGGCCCTACCCCCTTGCCCCCTCCCTTCTGGACTTCTTCTGCTCCGGGGCTGCTGAAATTACGCATGGCTAAACTTTACCATGGATAAGCGGTCTTGGGTATGTCTTTTCGAACGTAAAATCTGTGGACCATGCACTTATATGCTCCATTGCAATAATGCGCGTTTAGACAGTTATTATTGACGATAATTGAGCTATAAAGTCTCTGGTGATCACTGTGATTTTTGCTACTTCAAACCACCGATATCCTTTGAAATTTTTGCCATTCGCCGAGATTTCGTTGGATATTCCCGTGATTATGTACGTATTGGTCTTTGACGATCGCGGTGGGAGAACTGGTATATAGCGCAGATGTCCTGATGATTATTGAAGGGATAATTTAACGCTAAATAAATCAGGCAGATAAAAATACAGAGCCATCAATTAAACGGTGGGATTCCTTCGATGAAAAAGCTGGCTACGGAGTTGCTCTATCGCTCTCTCCTTCTCTGCTTCGTTTCCGGCAAAAACCACATTCTTGAGAATCGACACGTACCGGGGCATTTAATGTGTTCTTTTCATCCTACGCGCGATGTTCGCTTAAAAGAACAAAATAGCACAAGAGGTTCTGTAACGTGAATGGAAAAGCAAAAACTACTCGTGCGTATAGCAATGGCGCCAATGCCTTATAGATCGGAACAACTACGCGCTGGAATTCGCGATTAAAAGCCGCGGCAAGATCGAAAATACATTTCCAACTATCACAACTTCATCTTATCCAATATCAATAGTAAACATGTATGCGCATCGTAATTGTAAGTAACGACCATAACATAACATTTTATTATCTCATTCAAAATTCAATCATTCCGTTGCATTTCACAAAATCACGTATTCGACTTGCCTCGTTCCTTCGTCTATAACCACACATTGTTAATTTCCCCTGCCCCAATCTCCCTTCCTCCAAAAAACTCTAAAAATATAAAAAAACACAAAGGGAAGCACCTGCCGGATAAGTCCGCTTAGCCGGAGGCCTGGCGCATCATCAGGAACGACAGACTCGCCGGAGAAATCTGGTCCCCTCCTGCTTGCCCTCCCCCCGTCAGCACTTATATGCGTCGCGACTATAATTTGAAATAATTTATAAATCCCATTCAATTCAAATTACGGCTCCACTCTGTCGGATGAATAAAAGATGTACCCCGCTAGAGAGAGAGAAAGAGAGGGATATGGCAGAGACGCGCGCGCGCACTTTGCGCATGTGCACCTTAAACCGGACAACGGACGCGCGCGCAAAAGAGAGAGAGAGAGAGCCTGCGGGAGCGAAGAATGTGCGCTCCATTACCCCGCGGCGCTGTATGCTCCTTTTTATCCCTACTGCTTCTTTAATGCTCCCAATGCGCTTCCGCAGCTTTTCCACCTTTTTTCAAGGCCACGGCTAAGTTTTTCAAACGATTAGCGCGAAACTTTGTTGCTTCGAACTCACTATTGATTATTGCGTTCTTTCAAATCCAATAAGGAAATCAGCTGAATGTTGTGTGCCCGGAAGTTGAGCAATTTTCGTTGAAAGTTACGGTCGCATGAGATAATTATAAATTGGAGAAAAAAATACTTTTCTGCACAATAAAATATCTTCGTCTGCAGCAAAGTCCTTAAAAGCGTTCAGAATCATTAAATTTATCGCACTTAACTAAAAGCTGTTCACGCTATTACACAGTCATAAATCTCGATCTTGCACTCTTGGATAGCGCAAAATCGTCGTGAGAGGGCAAAATAAACGGCGCAACAACAGCAATCATAGCGCTCGGGCTTGATAAAGTGTGACGTTACTAGCTGCCATCATATTTTATATAAGGGAAAAAACGAAATAGCGAAAAAATAGACCTCCAGTGTCGAGACATATAGTTTAGACGTGTCTGCAGCTTGGGCTATTCAATTTGCGCGTTTGAAAGATTAGAGCAATAAATTTGGGAGAGCGTTTAAAAAATTAATTTGTAACTTTCTACGCCTGATACTTTTCCAAATTGTCATAAAATTATCTTCTAACATTGCAAAAGCTACGTAGTTTAAACGACCTGCGTTTTGAGGGCCACACAGTAAATCCTTCACGGCAATTTACGTCGACGATCCAGGACAATAACGCCGGCAACGAAATCGAAGCCCGATGAAAAGTGTCGCTCAAAAATGGCTCGCACTCGCTCGGAGGGGTGGAGGGTGGTAGTCGCGTGGGGGTAGGGGGCGGCTTTAAAACGGGACCGAGGGGGCTGCGAAAGAGCATTATAAAGCATTACAACGAGTGCTGTTAACGTCCGTGTCCGATCCAGCCGGACCGAGTCGTTGCGCCGAATAAAATACAAAATAGGCTAAAGAGAGCGAGAGAGAGAGAGAGAGAGAGAGAGAGAGAGAGAAAGGTCTGTGTCGAGCGGTGCGCTGCTGTCAGGTCCATTTCCCCAGTCGGGCGGGCCGAAAAATCGCGAGCCGGCTAAAGCGCTCGACACGCCACCTCCCCCCCTTTACCCTCTCAGCTTCGAATGAGCCGTAAAATTTGTAGTCGCTGCAAGTGGAGGGGGCATTAAATAAAACGCGAGGGGGTTAAATGAACGCTCGTTGTTTTTCCACGGCTCTCTTCTCTTCTTTTTTTTATCTGCGATTTTGTTTATTTTATATGCGTGTCGCTCGCGTGGGTATGTACGTACTTGGGCCGCGAGAACGGCTTTTTTATTTGGAGAGGTGGGCAGATAAAGAGAAAAATCGTATCGGACGTTTTTGTGTGTTCTCTTTCTCTGATGGCGCTCGGGATTTTTATTTTTCGTTACGGGTGGTATCTTGTAGCGGCTTGATCCATCGATAGTGTAAATTGGAAATTATCGCGCGGCGGAGGTTTATTTGCCGAGAGGCTGAGGAGCAAATTGCGAGGAGGAGGGTGCCGATGGGTAAATTAATGCTGGACTTGGGAGCGCCAGGATGAATGTGGATCTTATCGTTGCAATTAAATGTTGACCCATAAATGACTGCTGGAGCTTTTCGTTTTATTGAGTTATGGGGAAGATGCTTGGTTCGATGAGCTTAGTTGCTTTAAGATTAGGTCTCGAGTTTTATGAAAAGTTGTTTGTATGTAATTAAACGAAAATAAAAATAATTTCTTCGATTGATTGTAATTTTGAAATTTTTATTTCTAAAATTGCAATAGCAGATGATCAAGGTAACACAAACATTTCCGAAATTCATTAAGCAAACAGACCATTCATCTTCTCGTTAAAACCGGAAAATCCAGCAATCAAACTATCAACGAGGCCATCGCAAATAAAACCTCATTCCCTTTCCCAAAAACGAGACCGGTCCAATCAATCCAGCACCGGCAATTCGCCCGACAATTTCCCAACGCTCTCCCAGTGGAAAAAAAGGAGAAAAAAGCCTCCCCAAAAAAAGCCCAACCATCGGGGCTCCGGACAAAATTTATTAAAACGCCAGCTCTCTCCATCGTAGGGGAAAAAACGAGGTTCGCGCGAAAAACTGAGTTACCATAAGTTTGTCCCCCCTACTCTCGGTCTAACAGAGCCCGACCATGGAGGATAGCAGGCAATTCCGGTGGACGAGTCCGTTCGAGCGCGCTTAATTATGAGCCGCAGGGATGGGCTAGTCCTGCGGAGCCGAGATGGACGGCCTAGCGAGAGCAAGAGCGGCCGCCAGGGGGGCAGGGGTAGGGGATGCTGCGAGGGGCGTCATTTGTCAGGGGCTGTCGCGGCGCTCGCGAGCTCGCTGTTCTGCCGACGCGCAGATAGCTGCGCCGCCTCCCACATCTACCCCCGCTCCCTCACCCTCTTCCTCCTCCCAGTCGTATAGGCTATCCCATCTTTGTGTCCTCGACGAGTGCCCGCGCCCGGGGAAATACGCGCGTACACTCACCACCGATCCTGACCGCAGGGACGAGGAGGATCCCTGCATGACCGGAGCAAGCTTGGCTTGTAACGAGGAACGGGTTAATTGTGCGATCACGTTCATATAGATCGCTGCCCTGGGCTCTACCTCGATTCTTTGCATTTTCTACTACTTTACTCATTTTCATTGGCTGTTACTTTACATTTTGAATGTTTCTTGTAACTTTTTTCGTAACAATTGATACTTATGAAGCTGGTATTAATTTCTTTTAATACTCACTCATTTTCCCGTATCTAATAAATCAGAAGATTTGTTTTTTCTTTCTGCAGTTTAACATACCAATTGAGCAATCTCTCAGTAGTATACCCACAAACACGTTAATAAACTCGAATCTGCCATTACTCGATTTGATTAGCTAAACGAAATCAGAGCAGTAGGAGAGGGAAAAATAGAGCATCAGGCGCAGTTAAGCAAGCAAATAATTCTTTTCAATCACCAGCAGAGAGCCGCACCCCTTAATTCTCACTTGGATCTACGATATCCACCCCCCTACATCCCGGCGAGCAGGCTGGGGCTCCCTCGCGTTTCTTTTCTCCGAGGCGCACTTGCGACCCTCTTTCTCTTTAACCCGAGAGCGAATTTTGCGCTGCAATGCCCTGCGCGCGTCTCCCGCTCTCCTCTCCCGCCCATCGATATTTATCTCTATCTCGAGCTCGGCCTGGGCTCCTCTCCGCCCCTTCGGCGCGCAGCTAATCGCGCGCGCGCACACACTCTATGGCAACGGGCGCTCACCCTCACCCCTCCCACCTCCACCCCTCGAGCTCATTTAATTACAACAAACAATTTATTAGGTCCATCCGGGGTGTGTAATACACGCCCACCGAGTGCGCCAACTGCGCGCTCCACTACGGAATATGTGCCTGTGTATATACATATATCCCGCTTGGCAAATGCCGTGCCAGAGGAGGCCGCGAATTTGCGACGCGATTTTCGAATAGAGCGCCGATGATTCCGCGCTTTCTGCCTAATAGCGCACACACCCCGCATGGCGCATCTGTCGCCCTCTCCGGCCGTTATAGAGAGATTCCCACTCGCAGTGCTTTGGCTCGAAATGATTCGCCTGCTGCAGGGACAAACGCCAGGCGCCTACCGACCCGACTGGACTCTGCTCTCTTTTTTTTCATGACTGTTCACTGGGATGATGGCTTTTTTACGGGTCTTCTATGAGAGGAGCTGGTTTTTTTTCTGTTCTTTTTTTCTTCTTTTTTATTCGAGAGGGAGAGGTCGCGGGCAAGGAAGTGATTTATCGCGCAGATGACGCTTTTTCTTTTTCTGTTTTTTTTCGGGTGACCCGGTGATTTGAGCTTTTTTCTCGGAGATTGGGTAGTATATATGTGACTTTGGTGCTTTACGTTTTATTGATTAAAAGAAATATGGTTGTTTTATTTACGTCGGGGGCTTTTCTCTTTGAGTCTAAATGAGGGCTAGATTGATTGATGATATTCGCGTATAATCTCCGTTGATGTAATCATTCTATCGAGGCTTAACTTTCAAAATAAAAATAACTATAAATGATTTACGACAGGCCTACACGGGACTTTTTTTCCTTCGAGTCAATACTTAATCCCACAATCTCCAATTTATCTTGAGTTTATTATCAATTCGGACTTGCAAAATTTTTTAATAAGGTATCTCATCCTTTCATATCCGTCGGTAAACAAAACGAAAATAATTTCAAATCTCGCTGTATTACCAAGCACGATACACTCTGTAGCGCTCATCTTCCAACTAAAATTAAACCCTGTCTTTCTTACATCCGATCTAAATATGCAAATACAAATGCCCCCCCCTTTTTTCCTATTCTCTCCCCTTTTGTTTTTCGCACCCGTAACGGTCTCCGATCTCGTAAAGTCCCGCTGCTTTTCGCCGATGTGGTGGTGTGGCGCTCTCGCTCTGTTAGCTCGCGCGTCGTATAAAGCCGGAGCGCGCGCCCACCCGTCTTCTCTTTTTCCGCCCTTTCCCGGATACCGAGCGTCTAATATTGTATAAGCAGAAGATAGCGTCGCGCGTTATGCGCTGTATTTTTATGTGCGCGAGGGGGAAGAGCGTGAATGATACTTGAAGTCAGCTGGCGAATGGAAAGGAAACGAGGAACCTTTTGTTTTGTATTGTTCTACGGTATTTGTAAAGTAGACGTATTAAATGTTTGTAGTCGGTTGGAAATATTTACGTAGTCCGTTTTGCAAAATTCATGACGGTTGTTTGCATTTAAAGTTTGTTTATTTTATTAACGTTGTGTAAAGAATCATATTGTATACTTCATTAGCAAATAAGAAATATAGGCTCATACGTGTTTTCATAAACTAACAGCTATTATAAACGATTTAAATTATACCATTTAATTTTTCATTCGCATAACGCAGTCGGTGCATATCTAATTGAATTTTTAATGTTCCTCTTGTATAACTTTAGATAAATATTTGCGATATACACACTCGCTGTGTAAAAGTATAAAATCGATAAGTTCAACATTCAACTAACGATGATCATAAAATAGTACATTACATAACAAGGGACGAAAGTCGAAATTCCCTCCCGGCTGAGGGGTTGCCCCCCGAGGCGAAGCCGAGGGGGGCAATCAGCCGGG
>JAPYYQ010000395.1:0-126908 GCA_030522585.1 Anagyrus pseudococci
AAATTTAATATATTTTGAGTCTGTCCCCCAAAACCTATACAGTATAGTAAATTTTCTAAAATTTAGTTGTAAAATTTACTTATACTTATTTATACGTGTATAATGACTTTTTAAATTACGAGCATACGCACTTTTACGAGAATCATAATATAACCGAGAAACTACCGAGTTCGAACGGCCTACAACAGCGGTACAAACGATAAAAGCCACATTTCGTCGAAAATAAGAGAGAACCAAGGCGTTTCCTCTGCTATCCAAAGTCCGTATCAGACGCAGGGCAATCCGGCTCATTAGCATCTAAATAAGGAGAGGACACACTTTATTTTTTTCTCGCGTCGTCGTCGTCGGCGCAAGCTACGTGTGTGGACAGTTGGCTGAGGGTACAGGCGATAACGTCACACTTTGTCCGATAGTTTAGAGCAGATGATCATTGTAGGCGGGATGCAAAAGAATGTCTAGAGACACCAGCCGGGCTTTGGTATATATACTCGTATTATGCTAATCGCGGCCTATAGCGAGAGAGAGAAGGAGACGCTAGAATCGTGTCATGGAAGCAGCCCGCCTCCGCGCGCGGCTATACTCCCTCGCGACCTGTACGCCTGTTTAAATGCTACATGGGATCTGGCTGTAGTCATATATAGGCTTATATTATACACACACGTCCTTATATCCGTAAACCTTGCGCTGTAACAACGTATAGGTGTGTAATATTGTTTCGCGGTAATTTATATATCGTAAAAACTTTTTTTTATAACTCACTTCCTGTATATACAGCTGCAAAATAAAAAGCCACCATACGGCAATTATAAATATATACAAATACCTGCCAGTCATTTCGCAATTGCAAAATTGCAATAATTATAATTTTACAAGCGTTGTATATCGATCAAAACGCGCACCTACATAGATTCGCAGCATCGCGCATACGATAATTTTAACGAACAATTTTACAAAGTCAAAGCCGGGGCTATAAATAATTACAAAGCGAGCGAGGCACTTTAGAACCAAGAGAAGAAATAAGCAGGGCCCAGCTCAAGCCCAGCGCGCCACTTGGCTTTAACAATCTTCCTATAAACGCCCTGCTCTCTTATTAAGCGCTCGTATAAGCGCAAAACGCACAGCCGCGTGCACTATCGTTGCGGCCTTATCAAGACGTTACGCTACGTGGAAAAAAAAAGAACACGAAGTTGAAGAAGAAGAAAAAAAAAGAGATCCGAGAAAATCGCGGTAGTATCGTTTTTGGCCGAGCGCGCGCACAAGGAGGTGTACTATAGCTGTGCTCAGCTGTCGCGTGTCTAGGCATCGCCCCCACGGCATTGCCCTCCTCCCTGTGGCAAACTAGCGCGTCTCTCTCTTTGTTGTGCAATTATTACACGGGGAGAGGGGAGAGGGGGGCAAAGGCAATCCCCGCGCTTTCCGCGCATTTACATGCTCGCATGCCGCGCGCCAATTAAAGACGAGAGAGGCGCGCGCAGGCGTTGAGCTAGCACCACCTTCCTACTCGTCTTTCGCGCGCGACGCATAAATTCAGAGTCTGATACACGCTTGGATATACGCCGACATGTGTAATTGGCTCTTCCACCGCCGCCGCGATTATTTATTTTTTTTTCTTCTTACCGCCGAGGATAACAACACTTGCGCATCATTCGTGCAGCGGATGCCACTTTATTCGATGATTAAATTTATTTTAATAAGTCGTTTATTTATTTAATTTTTTTTGTTTCGAGACCCTGACGCAATGCGTGGACGATGACAAATTTTCGATTCGGCGTAAGCGTTGCACAATCGCCGTTGCCTGAAATAATGTAAGAGAGCGAACAAAAAGAAAAGTAAACAAAACGAGCGTAGGAAAAGTTATAAATGTCTCCGATCGATCTGACATTTCCATAATTCTGCTCCGGCGATTTCACAAAAAAATCGAAACGTACTAACGTATGCTAATAGGATTAGGCTTGAGCTTATAACAAAACAGCTGAATCATATTCATGAATTAGCATATAATGTAGTTTGTTCAAGCTCTTACTACAGCGCTTAAATAATGATTTTCTCTTTTCAACTTTCAGTGTATATAAGTGGTATAATTAAATTAATACCGTTAAAGCCTTCATTAATAAATATCACCTAATTTGCAGTTGCGAGAGAGCTCGCGCCGCGTTTCTATTAGCGATTCAACGAGAATCTATCAAGCCCCAATGGAAAGTGTATTTTATAATTTGGTTTTCAAAACAGCGCGATCATTAAAGAAAAAAAAAGTAGATCTGAAGAAGAAAATGAGAAAAAAAACACGATTTACCGGCATAAAGCTGCAAAGTAGCTCATAAACAAGAAAATTTTCAAAGTTTTATAAACGACCGGATCGAACAGTTATCTCAAGAGAGTCAAACATATCAAGCAAGGGTCAAAAGAACGATTTAGCAAAGTTACATCCAGGCGTACACGACACAGCGCAGCAGCAGCAGAGAAACACGTCGGTGTATAGACAGAGGAGAAGCATAGAGCCCAGTGATACAGGCTCTCTCTCTCTCTCTCGGCGGCGCACATATCCGACCTTGAATCATTATGGCTGCCGACTACGGCGAACACGCGCGCGCAGCTTATAGGGGTAATTACGAGAGAGAGAGAGAGAGAGAGAGAGAGAGAGAGAGAGAGAGAGAGAGAGAGAGAGAGCGGCTGATCATTAGCGCTGCGCTCCTAGGAGGCATATATACACCTCGCGGAAACCTTTCCGCCCGAGCCACACGCAAAAGCTCCAACTTTTCGACGTTAAGATAATATACGCTTTTACGGGGGGGGACACACGCGCATTGCCAACAACAACGAGAGACAAGAGCCGGGGCTTCTTATCGTTGCGCCACACGCACGCGACTGATGATGTATAAATAGTGCGGCCCCCTCGGCTTTCGAGTGTCCGCGACAGGCGCTTTGTCGCTTCTTAATAATCGCTACTTACGGCTTTCTCGTTAGGAGTTGGTATAGTCTGGTAGCTGGGAGTTTTTGTTGGTGATAATTATCTCTAGATCGCCGGAATCTGCCTGTAAAATCCAATGAGTTGTGTTTTTTTTGTTTACCTCGAATCTTTTCTAAGCCGAGTCCCGGTTCTTTATTTCCCCTCCTATAATTTTAATTGACTTTAGTGATACGCACGCAAATTGTTTTATTCGATAGTCCAAAGTAGCTTTTGATAACCATTATTATTGCGTTTCGCCGTTTTTCTTTTCTCATTCTCGAGATGTTTATTTCCATTACCAATAATTAATCTCAAGTTAAAAGTAGACAGAGATTGAAAAATAATAATGAAGCAATACCAGTAGCTTCGGATTGGTTAGGGTGGCACCCTAACGAAAGCGGGTAGGGGGAAAAAGGGCGGCGCGGACAAACGGCCGCCCCGCCCCGAGCTACAGGTGTGTGTTTGGGTATTCCGAACGTAGCGCTCGTGTACTTCCCCCTTGCGAAGCAGGCATGCGCACACTCATATGAAAAGTGAAAGAGGAAGGTCCCCTCTTGACCACTTGGTTTCGCGACATTAATTTAACCTCCCTTCGTTTAATTTAATTTCACGGGATATTGTTTTTTTTTTTCGACTCTGAGCGATGGCAAAAAAGGGGGAAGAGTAAAATAAAATTATGAGAATTATCAATTAGCAGCGAGGAAAATTTGAAAATTGAAAACACGTTTTGGTAACGGTGTGCTTTTTTATTTAACTTTTTTTTCCTTTTAAAGCTAATTACAACTCCCTCGCGCGCTCTCTCTTTCTCTCCGCCGTAAAACTTTTCCGGTACTTACATGAGACGACTACGGTATTACGCAAATGTAACAGGTATTCGAGTAAAAAAGACGAGCTTGGCAAAAAATTGAGCTTAGCCTGGGCTCCCAAATGTATATCTCGGTACCGCTAAAACCCAACGATTTACGCTCGCCGAAAATCCTTCCCGGAACCCCAACTGTACATTCCGTACTCTCAATTTTGCTTCAAGAACAAGCCACTTAGATGCTCAAAACCAAAGCCGTTTCATTATTATTGCTTTTTTTTTAGTCCATCCACAAAATACACGTTTTCGTCCCGCTAATTGACTAATGGCACTTGCCAAGCGCTCGTTTGAAGCCGCGACAAAACCGTACTGGCTTCATCATCTCCAAATGATTTTTCAGCCGATGGCAGGCGTATAAGATTTGTCCAGGGCTCGGCGCGTGTGTGGACTGGTGTAAACGGTTTTTCAGCGCGCGGAAACCGTTGGGCTTTACGCTTTTCAAATAACGCGCCGACAAGAAAAACGAGCGAAAAACGGCAACTTCAACGGGCCCGCGTATAGCTGTAAAATCGCGTTTAGTTTTTCCGATGAAAATTTTCAGCCGTAACGTTTGGCGATTGAGTGCCTGGTATACTTACGTAAATACGATCCCATGAATGCGAATATACGATTTCAACTTTTTAAAATTAATCTTTTTTATATAAACATATTCAATATAGTTTTCTCGATAATATTTGTATTAAATCGCACTTTTCTTTCTGTTTACAGCAAGAATGAAACATCTCTGGCCGCTGGTGGTATGGATACTACTATGCTTGTATCCGGTGAGTACCGATTCTTTACAATATCAAAATCGTTATAGATCTCTATTATCACAGGCTCGCCAACAACACTCGCACCCAATCACAGTTTTCCAGTTTCGCATGCGAAACCATCGATCCTCCCCGAACAGTCTTTCCCTGAAAAATATCCTCCCGTCCAATAATTCACAGTTAAAAGACATAACGGAATGCCGGCAAGCCGGTGTGTACGCTTGCAAAAGAAAAAAAAAGGAGGAGTTGGCGGGTATATCGGGGTGCCTCTAGGCTCGCAAAGGTCATAAAAAATTCTGAGAGCGTAAAATTCGCGCATTCCAGCCGGCCGGATCCCAGTACCACGGTCTCGGCCGGGGCAAGCGCGAGGTATTCTTTCTGAACCTCGAGGACGGCTACTTTGGCTGCCAAGTCAACGCCTCGACGGACGTGCTGCAGCTCCTCCAGCTCTCCAAGCTCTGCGACAGCCGCGTCGACTGTTTCCAGGGCAGCGACGAGAACCGCGAGAGACTCAAGTGCACCAGTACGTATAAACCCAAATACGCACACCTATAGTATAATAAATGGAAAATATATGCGAAAGGGATAAAGGTGAAAAGAATCGCGCGCGACACGCATCGCCGCTCGCACACGTTCCATCTCGCACGCGCGTCCCGAAGGATTATGTATCGGAGAAGCTGATTGTTGGCTGTCGCGCGGCAAATCATTTCCGAGAAGGCGCGCTAGAGGAAATAACAGGCCTCGCGGGAGGTAGGCCGTGTGTGCCTCTCTCTGCGCGCCGCTCTATGGCTTTCTATGCCGTTACGGCCCTACGCCCCCGCAATGCCTTGTGTTTTTCCACAGAGCCCTTCGCTCCGCGGGATGGCTTCTGCTTCTTCGCGCGACTAACGAGCCTCATTGCGTTTCGCTAATTGTCGGGTAGCGCGAGAAACCCGGGATTATTAGAACTCGGGGGGGGGGGGGGAGAATGCTGCTCGGTAATGACGAGCCAGACGCGTTTATGCTGTTTGTTTCGTTTTTGGCTTTTGACTCTCGTTTTGTTTTTTTAACATTTTTGTTTTTTTTTTAAACGCGTGACCGAAATGTTGGAGAGTAATAGTTCTTGTGAGTTGTAAGGGCTTCTTGAAAATCTGGGCGTGTGTTGAAACGAAGAATTCTTTTGTCGTCTGGTAATTCCAACGAAATTTAATCTCCGCTTAAAAAATTATCAATCGAATCGTTACCGATGGTAACAAAAGAACCACGATTGGCAAAAAAAAAAAAATAAAGCATAAAACAAATAAATAATAAAAGAAAAAAAAACGAAAGAATAATAAAAGAGCAATAAAAATAAAAAGGAACCTGCCTTAGGAAATAGAATTTTTCCATTTCCGCCGGTAGGCAAGAGAAAGAGAGAGAAAGAGCGCCGGGGTAGTTGCAATCATCATCGTAATTCCAATACTCGTATAGAACAGCTCGGCTCACTCGGGATGCATAATGCACGCGAGGAGTTAGCGAGCTGTGGCAAAAGCAACGAGTGCGCGCTATCGGCCGAACACAGCTCTCTCTCTCCTTCTTACACATATACATATACATAGGGTCTTAGGGTACGGGGGGACGAGGGCCGGGGTAGAAAAGGATGGGCTGGCTCTAATTACTGTTGTTTGCCGCCTTCCACAGACGACTGCACGAAGGAGGACGGGACCGCGTGCCAGAACGGAGTCTGCCTCGACTCGGTCTGCCACTGCAACGACGGCTTCGGCGGATGCAACTGCCAAGTCCCAGGTATGTTAGCCCCCCTCTCCTTCCTTCTTCCTTCGCTTCTTCTTCTTCTTCTTCATCCTCCTGACTAAGCTGCCACCCCTCCCTCTCTCTCTCTTCCAAAGTCCGCTTCCTATATATGCACTCTCCTCTTCCTGTCTGCCAGAGACGCGCGCGACAGCACTCGCGGAAAGCTCGCGTTCTCTCTATCTCGCTCTCTTCCTATATGGAGAAAACGAGAAGAGAGCGAGAGGAGGTAAAAGGACACGAGAGGAGAGGGGAAGGCTCATTGTTCCTTCTTCGAGGCGCGACGATGACTATACATGCTCCCGCGCGATGCCTCATTGTCTTTGGATCTTCTCCTTCTCTCTCTCTTTACCCATCACCTTCTCTCAACTTTTCTCTCTCGCGTCTCTTATCCCCGTCGTCCTCTCGCGATCGTTAAATTTTAATTGGCTAACGCCCGCGATTTGCCTCTCTCTGCCTTTTCCTTTCTTTCCTCGTCTCTTCTTTCCTTATATTCAGCTGTTTATATATTGCCTAGTCAAGACTTCCCCCCCCCCTCCCCACGAGAGGGTATGCATTTGTTTAAGCTCTCGGCGTCTATCGCTGAATTATCGAGCTGAGAATTTATAATGAGCTGCATAATATCGGCTGTACATGTATACTTATATGCTTGTGTGTTGTTGCACAGACGAGAACGAATGCAAGTACCGCCCCTGTGATATTTTTGCCCACTGCACGAATACTCTCGGCAGTTTTCAATGTTCCTGCTATCCTGGATATCGTGGCGACGGTTTCCACTGCGAAGGTAAGTTCAATCAAACGTTTCTACCTTTTTTTTATTATTCTAAAATAAAATTCCGTTATCGAGTTGAACGTTCGTATTACCTTTTTCACTAAAATACACACGCATGAGGTCTATAAATAAAGCTTTTATACTTAAATTCAAACATTATCGGCATCAAATCGATCTTCCGTATTATATAGCTTTCTACACTCGAACGATATTGGGCGTCTTAAATAACAGACAATAGCCCTCGCGTAGAAATCAGATAACGTCCTACTGTGCTCTCAGCGCGATATTCGTTACGGCATTGAGAAAATAAGAAAGACGATGAAAAAAAAGCCGGAAGAAAAAAGACGAGGGGGTCCGGAGAAGAAGCCATGGCAAAGTATATATCGGCGCGAGTCACGTCCGCGGATAAGCAATGCTCGTCGAGGGTGGGGGGGGGCGGAAGGAGACAAAGACGTCTCTACCGGTATGTTGTGCCTCTCAGCTGAGAGGCTCGCACAATGCGATCGTCCAGCGATTTCTTATACATATACTATTTTTTTTTTATTTGCCTCGCTCACACACTCATCGCTCGTCGTGTGCCTTCTCTCGGCGTTGCAGACATCAACGAGTGCGACGACCCTGCCCTAGCCTCGCGCTGCGTCGAGAATGCCGAGTGCTGCAACTTGCCGGCCAACTTCCTGTGCAAGTGCAAGCCCGGCTTCACCGGCGACGGCGAGCTACACTGCGAGGACGTGGACGAGTGCGCCCTGGCCGACGCCTGCGGCCAAGGCGCCCTCTGCCGCAACACGCCCGGCAACTTCACCTGCGCCTGCCCCCAAGGTTTCACCGGCGATCCTTACCACCAAGTGAGTTTACATCTTTTTCTTTTTCTTTTCATCGCCGTCTGTCTGGACTTTGATGTTTTTAAACGATCGTCGTATGGAAAGGGAGAGAGAGAGAGAATAAACGAGCGCTTCGTTAATTTCAATATCCCCGCGCTCGGTGAATCCCGGGGAATATCGGTAATAACGGGCTGCACGTTCTCTCTGACCTTCTGATTATGCTTTCCTCGATCGCGAGAGCAGAGAGTATCATCAGAGAGGGAGTCTGGCTTCGACTCCCTCTCTCACTCGTCATTGGCTCGAAATGACAAGCTACATCCCCGTATATACGAATGCACACCTTAAATCGCACGCTCGCGCGCGTGTGCTTCTCTTTTATTCAACAGTGCGTCGACGTGAACGAGTGCAATTACCAGGGAGCCTGTGGACGAGAGGCTCTCTGCGTAAATCTGCCGGGCGGGCACAGGTGCGAGTGTCCCGAGGGCTACGAGGGCAATCCCGAGCACGAGTGCCTCGACGTAAACGAGTGTCAGCGCAGCAATCCCTGCGGCCGCGCCGCTCTCTGCACCAATCTCGATGGTAGCTACAGATGCGCCTGCCCCGAGGGCATGGACGGCGACCCGATGACGGGCTGCCGCGGTAAGCTTCTTTAACTTTTTACAAGCCCCCTTACACCAACCCACCCCTTTCCGTAAATAACAGACTATGCGTTACAACAACGACAACTGTATATATGTATTTGTATAAACGCATGTGTGTACATACACGGTGCTGGCGATGGCGCCAGTAACGACAGACAGAAATTACGGGCCTGCTGTGCTCGTAAAACGGCCGTGCGTTTTATGCTGCCAATTAACAATACATTTTTGGTACGTCGTTACCCGTTCGCTCGCCGTTAAAGTCTTGACGCGGCTATAGTTGTGCCGGATGATCAAAGAGTTCGACGGCTTCGAATTTTTATTTTATCGCTCTTCTAATCCGAAATTGCTTTATTAGCGCATACAGCTTCAGAATTTCAGACGATTATTCGGTAACGTTGTAATCTTGTTCAAGTTTAAGAAAAAGCATATAGTCATTAAAAAAAAAACCCTTTGCCGTCAAGACTGTAATCAGCGCGAGCGTTCGGCTCAAACGCCTCATTAACGCACAATTAATACGTATGATGGAGGCTCCGTGGACTCGAAGAGTCTCCATTGGCCTGCCAAGTTCCACTAACCATGTCACAGCTCCTACACACACGAGATAGCATAAAAGAAAAAATGAAAAAAAAAAGCAACGAATTAACAAAATTGCCCAGATATAAACGAGTGCGAGTCAACGGCGGGCTTGTGCGCTGCTAACTCGGAGTGCGTGAACACCGAGGGGAGCTACAGGTGCGACTGCCTGCCGGGCTACGAGCTCGAGCCGTCGCACGGCTGCGTCGACGCGAACGAGTGTTCGCGGCCTAACACTTGCGCCACTAACGCCAAATGCATCAACGTGCCCGGCTCATTCAAGTGCATTTGCCTACCGGGCTTCGTCGGACAAGGGCTCACCCAGTGCGAAAGTTAGTTTCCGACCCTCACCCATCCAGCCTATACCCATGATCCTCATATGCATAATTATAATATTTCTCCTGGCTCCTATAAAATTATTCAGAAAGAGTATGAGACTTATGGCTAAAGATTAACTCTATTAACAGATGTAAACGAATGCGAGAAAAATCCCTGCGGTGAGAATGCCGAGTGCACCGACACGCTCGGCAGCTTCAGCTGTAGCTGTAAGACTGATTACACTGGCGATCCGTTCAAGGGCTGCACTGGTTAGCAACAACCTTTAACATTTTAACACCTAGTCCATAGCAATCGATAAACTTTACTTGACCTTTTTTTTATCAATTTAATTTTTATTGCATCGGAGAGGCTCATTTGTAAACGGTTTTCATTAACAATTAACTGCTGCATCATTTCAATAATCACTTTAATAATCACAGCATTGGAATCGAGATTTTTACGATTAAATCGTTTATTTTTAAGTGGATCGTTGAAGATACATTATCTTAAGAAATATTGTTTATAGTGTAATTTTAGTCAAGTAAGTAAAATAACAGGCAATTGATACTAATAATGTGTTTTTTCTCATCCTCCTCGTCAATGAAGATATCGACGAATGCACGGCATACGAAAACCCTTGCGGTTCAAACGCGATATGTAGAAATACAGATCCCGGATATACGTGCGACTGTCCTCCCGGCTACAGTGCCAACCCTAGTCCAAAAGTTGCTTGTGATCAGGTAAGCGCCCCCTTCCCCCATTACTCGCCAAAATCAGCAAACATAACCTATATTTCGCTAACACCGCGACCCTTTGGTAACTGCCTATGTAGACGGACGTCACGACATTGTGCAAATCAAATTACGACTGCGTCAATAATGCCGAGTGCATCGAGGGCCAGTGTTTCTGCAAGGACGGCTTCAAGGCCGTCGGCGCAGTCTGCGAGGATGTTAACGAGTGCGCGACGAATCCCTGCGGCCCCTCGTCAATTTGTACGAACACGAAGGGCGGCTTCAAGTGCGAATGCGAAGACGGCTTTATCGGCACGCCACCTCACGTCCCGTGCAAAGGTACGTTTTATTCGTAAAAATAACGGAAAATTTAAAAAATCTCAATGTTTAGCCTCGTGTGTATTCCTAACCTCGCTTTGTTCTTCATCAGCGCCGTGCGACGAGGTGACATGCAGCGAGCACGCTTTCTGCAAAGCAGACGGTCTCGAAGCTTACTGCATGTGCGAGGACGGCTGGACGTTCAATCCGAATGACATAGCAGCTGGATGCGTCGGTCAGTATACGCACGAGCTTTAACCCAACCTTCCTCGACGATAGCGCCCAATTATTAACCTCGAGCTCGCTATTTTGCAGATGTAAACGAATGCGATCCCACGATAAACGGGCCATCGGGACGTTGCGGCAAAAACGCGATTTGCACGAACGCCCCCGGTGGCTTCAACTGCCAGTGTAAGTCAGGCTACTCTGGCAACGCCTTCAAACAGTGCTTGGACATCAACGAGTGCGCGCGGCCTGACGTTTGTGGACAGGGAGCGATTTGTACGAACACCGAAGGTTCGTACTCTTGCTCGTGTCCAGAGGAGACCATACCCGACCCCGATCCATACATCAAATGCGTTGGAATTGTAACCTGCGACGTGGACAGCGATTGTCCCGGTAACGCAGTCTGCGACGCCCAGAAGCGATGCTTGTGCCCAGAGCCGAACGTTGGAAACGACTGCAGACGTAAGATATTATCATCTCTTCATTTCCATATGATTTCAATGCTTAACGCACCTCCTGCATGCGCTTCGATTGTCTTCTTCCTCCGACAGATCCATGCGAAGACTTATCATGCGGCCCAAATGCCCACTGCATGCTCATGAACGACGTGGCTACCTGCATGTGCAAGAGTGGATTTACGGGCAGACCGGGAGTGAAGGATGGCTGCCGAGATATCGACGAGTGCGCGGTCAATCCTTGTCCACCGGGAGCAATATGCAACAACGAGGCAGGCTCCTTCTCTTGCCAATGCCCGAGCGGAATGATCGGCGACCCGTACAACGGTGGCTGCGAACAATCAAAACTACCGCACGTATGCGGACCAAACACACCCTGTCCACAAGGCGAACAGTGTATCAAGGACGAGTTCGTTGGCAGCAGCGTTTGTATTTGCCAGAGAGGATACACCAGAGATTCGGAATCTGGAAAGTGCCGTGACGTCAATGAATGCCTCGAGTCCAGAGACAAGCCTGCTTGTGGCATCAACGCCATATGTAAGAATCTGCCGGGAAGTTACGAGTGCCAGTGTCCGCCTGGCTTTAACGGAAATCCATTTTCACTTTGCGAAGGTAATGTTCCACGATTGCTACAAAATAATCGATGTATTCCTTCTTTTCCTGTAAATTCACGAAACTAAACGTTAAATCTTAACCTTTTTAGAATGTAACAGCATCGAATGTCAATGTCAACCACCATACAAAATTGTCGAAGGCAAGTGCATATTGGCCGACTGCTCAAAGGGTGAAAAGTGCCCACACGGAGCCGAATGCATCAAGATCGCAGGCGGAGTCAGCTACTGTGCATGTCCCAAAGGCTATGGAACCAAACCTGATGGCTCATGTGAAGATATCAACGAGTGTACCGAAGGTCGACAAGTTTGCGGTTACGGCGCCGAATGTGTCAATCAACCTGGATCTTATCAATGCGTATGTCCTCCGGGATATGGAGGCGATCCCTACAACGGCCTCTGTTCTCCAGCACAAAAACGGTGTACACACGACAAGGAATGTAAACCCAATGAAAAATGCGTGCAGCCAGGAGAGTGTATCTGTCCACTGCCATTCTACACGGATCCCTACGACGGAAATCTTTGCAAGAGTGCGTACAAATAATATTGTTAAACTTTTTAAATCCAACTTAAGTCCATCTTTAACAAAATTTTTCGTTTGTTTAGATCCCTGTGATCGTTTCCCATGTGGTATGAACGCCAAATGCACACCAAGCGATCCACCTAGGTGCATGTGTTTGGCCGGTTACGAGGGTGATCCGCAACACGGCTGTATCGATGTCAACGAATGCGCAAATAACCCCTGCGGTCGAGGTGCTTACTGCTTCAACACCAAAGGTGGCTTTGTATGTGAGTGCCCACGTGGCTCTACCGGCGATCCTTACGTTGGATGCTCTGGTGGTGGTGGTCCTCAAGCTAAACAAGAGTGCTCGGCCAACGACGACTGCGAAAACTACTTGGCCTGCGTTCAGGGCACCTGTGTCAATCCATGCGACGATGTACCTTGCGGACCCAATGCCTACTGTGAACCTGACAAGCATGCACCCTGGTGTCGATGTGTTATCGGATTTATCGATGGCAAAAACAACGAATGTGTCTCACGTAAGCTGATTTTATGAATTTTATTATTTTTCGTTATCGACATTTTATTCAAACTTGTTATCTATAATTATGACTATTCCGTATCTTTAGAATGCGATGGTTTTGTATGCGGCGCTGGAGCCCAATGCATTGTCAGTTACGACGGTCCGACGTGTAAATGCATCGAAGGCTTTTTGGGCAATCCGTTCCCAGGTGGCCAGTGCGTCCCCGACGTCTGTTCGCCCGAGGTACCTTGCGCAGAGCCTAGTGTTTGCATCGGTGGACGTTGTAAACGACGATGCGAAGGCGTCGTATGTGGAGTCGGAGCAATGTGTGACCCCAACGCTAACAAGTGTGTCTGTAATCCTCATTTTATTGGAAATCCCGATTTCTTATGTATGCCACGTAAGTAACTTTTTGTTTTTTCAATACTTTTAAAAAAATTTTGTTATTTATTTGATATCCACGCTATAAGTCCATGAAATAATTTAAACTCTCTGTAAAATTAATCATACTACAGTAACTAAACTAATAAAATAATTGAGAACGACTTTTTAACTTATCATATTGGTACGCAGCAATTGAACCTCCAAAATGTGAACCGACGTGTGGGTCAAACGCACACTGTGAGTATGGTATAACAGAATCAAAATGCGTCTGCAATCCTGGCACAAGTGGCAACCCATACCATGGTTGTGGCGTTCAAGAAAAATCCGACTGTTCCGAAGCTCATTGCGGTATCGGAGCTCACTGTAGTACCGGACCAAACGCGGTCGAATGCGTTTGTCCACAAGGTTATGCCGGAAACCCGTATATTCAGTGTTACGGCAAGTATACTAATCTCGCTTTGTTGACTAAAGCTTATCGCTTCGTAACCAGATGTTTATCAACAAAAATTAATAATTTTGAATTTATATTCGCTACGCTAACAATTAAAGCCTGTGCGGCAAGGACGATCTGTTACGAAAGAGGTGAAAGGGAACGGTGATGCATTAAAACTTGATATTTTTCAATTATTTTTTTGCGCTTTGGTAAATTATGTATGTTTAGACGAATTCAATAAGGTTATTACCTTCATATCTCGTCTATTTATTGAAATAAGAAATTTTCTATTTTACCGTTGCACTTGTTGCAATAATTGAAAAACATTTATTTTTGTTAGTAAGACAATAACCTGCTTTTTAACTTAATTTTGCCAAAGAAAACACATAGTTTAATTATAATTACTGCTAATGAAAGTAATAAAAATAAATGTTTTCAATTTAGTACCGTAATGAGCAAGCAAATAGTCAGATGCGTAAAATCGGTGACGTTTTAGCGCTATTAAAATTAGTTAAATTACGGGAGAATTATTAAAAAAAACTTGAAAGGATTAAATAATTAGTTTTAATGTAGATCCGATTACTAACACCTTGAAATCGGCAGTTCGTTACCTTGGTGCTGGCAGCTGATAAATCCGTACCTTACTAATAAAACATAATTTTTTCTCCCCCATAAATTATAGACATTAACGAGTGTAACGGAAACGCATGTGGCCACAATGCCGTGTGTATTAACACTATCGGTAGTTACGACTGCCGTTGCAAAGATGGTTACTTCGGCAATCCGTTCGTCAGCTGTCAGAGCGTGGAAATTGGCGCTTGTAAAGACCCAGACTCGTGTCCTTGCAGCCAAGAGCTGCCCTGTCCCCTGGACTACACTTGCGTTGCCGGCAAATGCGTCGATAAGTGCAGCAACGTCAAGTGCGGTCCCCGCTCGATCTGCCAAGACGGCGCGTGCATTTGCCCTCCCGGCTATTACGGCAACCCCAACGACCAGCGTCGTGGCTGCCAGCAGCGCGACCATTGCTCCAACGACCTCGACTGCGAGCCCCAGCAGATTTGCTTCCAAGTAGGCAAGGGCACGCGCAAGTGCGTCGACGGCTGCAGCAAGCTCCAATGCGGCCCGAACGCCCTCTGCGTCACGGAGAACCACGTCTCCTCGTGCCTCTGCGTCGACGGCTTCGCCGGCAACCCCAGCAACCTCGTCGAGGGCTGCCAGCCCGGCAAGTCGGCCATCGACCTCGCCTGCACCGCCGACCACGAATGCGCCCCCGGTCATTTCTGTCAACTAACGTCCAACGGCCTCCGCGAGTGCGTGAACCCCTGCAGCAAAGTCGCGTGCGGCGCCCACCAGAAGTGCGAGGCCGACGCCAAAGGCCGCGCAGCCTGCAACTGCCAAGACAATTACGAATGGAACCCCGTGAGCTCGTCCTGCGAGAAGCCCTCGGTGCCCGACTGCATAGCCGACGAGGATTGCTCCGGCAGCGCCGGCTGCCGGCCCGACGCCCTCGGCGTCCTCAAATGCGTCTCCATCTGCGAGAGCTTCACCTGCACGGCCAACTCGCAATGCGTCGCCAGCGAGCACAAGGCCCACTGCGAGTGCCTGCCCGGCTTCACCGGTAACCCCAACGACCGCTACGGCTGCCAGAGCTCCCGCAAGGATGAGTGCGTCAGCGACACCGACTGCCCCGAGTTCGAAACCTGCAAGTCCAACAGCGACGGCGTCCTCTCCTGCCAGCCCGTCTGCAATTACTTGAGCTGCGGCCCGAACGCCCTGTGCGTCGTGCACAACCACGTGGCCAACTGCGAGTGCCCGCCGGGCCCGTACGCCGGCGACCCGAACGACCCGAAGAAGGGCTGCCAGACGGTGCCCTGCGTCTACAACATCGACTGCCCGAGCACGCAGCTCTGCAACCTGCAGAAGCACACCTGCTACGACGCCTGCGACGAGAACGCCTGCGGCCTCAACGCCGTCTGCATCGCCGACGAGCACAAGGCGATCTGCCAGTGCCCACCGGGATTCAGGCCGAACCCCGTCGCCGATATCGAGTGCACGCCCCTCGAGATCTGCCAGCCCAACACTTGCCACCCCACGGCTATCTGTGTGCCCGACGCCTCCAACAATCCCGTCTGCCAGTGCCCGGCCAATCACGTCGGCGATCCTTACGACAAGGGCTGCCAGCTCGAGGGCTACTGCGACAGCAGCCGCGACTGTCCGGTGCACTCGATCTGCCAAAATCGGCGCTGCGTCAATCCTTGCGAGAACGCGTGCGGTCGTAATGCTCTTTGCGAGATTGTTAACGCCGAGCCCATTTGCAAGTGCATACATAGATTTGTACCCTCGACCCGAGGTGTGGAGGATGGATGTGTTAGAGCTACAAGCCAGTGTACAGCTGATGCCGACTGTGACGATAGTGTTTGCCTCGATGGACAATGTAGAGGTAGGTAGTTTTTTCACGCTTGCGATTATGAAGTTTGTATAAGAATTTAAGATGAGACACGTGTTTCTTTCTCTCTTGTGTAAGTACACTTTCTTTACTTGACTAATTGACGTCCATACTAAACATCCATATGACATCTATACACTCTCGACATAAAAATGATTGTTTTTATTTTAACGTTCACATTTTCATAAACTAATTGACAAAAACATCCTTTTCCAAATATTTTATTTATGTTTTAATAAAATATAATACATAATTAAATTATGTATATAATTAATAAGTACAGACAAAAATATATTGTACAAATACAATGTCACGTACACGCACATTAACTTGAATTGTTATACATACTATTAATCGTTGCATTAGATCTATCATTTTGTTAATAAGTGAAAATCCGTATATTAATATTTTTATTATATCAACATTAACAAAATAATAGAAACTAAAATTTCGTGAAAGGCCATATTATAAAACGCCATAGATAACCATTAACAATTTAACACAATCATCCTATTGTTCTAGCTGTATGTCGGTCCCCAGCTGATTGCGCTGAGGGTGAGAAGTGTATCGACAAAAAGTGCGTTATACATTGCACAAATCATAATCAGTGTCAATCTAACGAAGCTTGCACGAATAACGTTTGCATAATGGGATGCCGAAGCAATAGAGATTGTAATTCGGCCGAATCGTGCATAAACAATAAATGCAGAGGTAGGTTCATCAATTCATACCTACATTTCTTCTTGTATTAACACTTGCGATAAAATTTAATGTTTTTTTTAGATCCATGTAAAACTGAAAATGTCTGTGGACCAAATGCCTTATGCAATTGTGTCGATCACTCAACGACTTGCACATGTCCAAATGGTTTCCAAGGCAATCCAACTGCCCAGCAGGGCTGCGTACGCGTGCCCAGTGGTTGCCGAGGCCATCATGACTGTCCTAGACAATACACTTGCTTGTCAGGACAATGCCAATACCAGTGTAAAGAACAGAGTCAATGTGCTCAAGGCGAGCGCTGTAACAATGGCATGTGCCTCAAAGTCTGTTACGGGGATAGCAATTGCTTACCCGGTGAGCTCTGTATCGATGGCAACTGTGAAACTGGATGCACCTCTGACGCTGGCTGCAATGCCGATGAAGTTTGCATAAACAACAAGTGCAGGTGTGTATCGATAAATTAATCCTCTTATACTACTCCTATTTCCAATTGTTGAAGTACCTCATTATCATGAAAAACTTTTATTTACAGATGTGCCCAAGGCTTTATTAAAGGACCAGACAAGTGTCTTGACATTGACGAATGCGAAGATAGTCCATGTCACCCGACTGCCAAATGCGTCAATTTGCATGGCACCTATCGATGTGTATGCCCACCAAATACAGCTGGCGATCCAGTTGGCGCTGGTTGTTCCACACCTAATCAATGTAACGCCGATCACGAATGTTCTGACAATCAGGCATGCATAAAACACAGTTGCACCGATCCGTGCTCTGTAGCCGATTGCGGAGCAAACGCTATTTGTTCAGTAATTGATCATGCCGCTGCCTGCCAATGCCAACCTGGTTATATTGGAGATGCCACGGGATGCTTCAAAGTTGAATGCTCCTCGAATAACGATTGCCCCGGAGATAAATACTGCAATATTGATATTAACAAGTGTACGAGTAAGTAGCCCATATAATTTTCTATTTATTACGCTTTTTTAATAAAATCAATTTTCTAATTTATATTGATTTTTTTATTTAAATAATTGTTGTAAATAACTAAATTTAAACAATTAAAAAAGAGACAATTGTTAGTTGCATGATTGTTTATGTAAACGTATATTTATAGGTCCTTGTAATCAAATCAATTGTGGATATGGTAACTGTATCGCTACTCAACACGACGCTGTCTGTAAATGCTATGATGGTTTCGAACTCATCGGCGGTACATGCATCGATATTAACGAATGTCTGCTAAAACCTTGCCACACTACAGCCATGTAAGAAAAAAACATTTAATTTACCAACATTTTTCAAATTTAAACGCAATATTTATTCATTTTGTTCATTTCAGATGTCAAAACACCGACGGCTCGTTCACATGCTCGTGTCCACGAGGCCTCGTTGGAGATCCATTTAAACAGGGCTGCAAACAGCCTGGCGATTGCCTTACAGATTCAGACTGTCCAAAAACTGCCGCTTGTATTGACAATACATGCCGCGATCCCTGCTCCATTTCTGGCACGTGTGGTCGTAATGCCGAATGTCAAATGCGCGATCACGTACCGACTTGCAAGTGCCCAGGACAAACTTCTGGGGACCCACGCAAAGAATGTATCCAATTTGAGTGCAACCATCACAGCGAATGTGAACCGTCAAGCGCTTGCTACGACCACAAATGCGTTGATCCTTGCTCGGTACCAAATGCTTGTGGCATTGGAGCTGACTGTTCGCCTCTTAACCATAGTTACGTCTGCACTTGTCAACCAGGCGGCACGGGTGATCCCAATCTTGGTTGTACACCAGTGCAATATTGTAAAGTTGACCATCAGTGTCCAATTGGATCATCCTGTAACGGCGGCATTTGTACAGCTGTATGCTCAAGTACCAGAGATTGCATTGGTGATCAGTTGTGTATTAACCGCTTGTGTCAACCGACTTGTAGGCACAATTCGAGCTGCCCAGATTTCCAGTATTGCCTTAATAATATCTGCGTACAAGAACACCGTTGTATATCTGACAAAGACTGCGATTACGATGAGAAATGCGTCAACAATAATGTTGGTCAAGTAAGTATTTAATATCTCATTTTCTATAAAATAAAAAAGGCAATTTTATAATTAAATCATTTTATTTTTATAGTCGGAGTGTCAGAAAGCATGCGATTCTATGTTGTGTGGAAGAAATGCGGAATGTAAAGCCGAGAATCACGTTGCACATTGCTCGTGTAAAGCAGGATTCTTCGGAGATGCTAAAAACGATAAAATTGGATGCCAGCCGATCGAATGTTCTGCGCACGAAGATTGTACCGATGAAAAAATATGCGAATTACATAAATGTAGAATAGCCTGCCTCGCTCACAATCCTTGCGGCAAACATGCCATCTGCTCAGCAAGACACCATTCTCAAATCTGCAGCTGCCAACCTGGATACACTGGCGATGCTACAATCGGATGCCACGTCATTGATCATTGCGCTATCAGTCCATGCGCGCCAGGTGCCGTTTGCGAGAATAACAGAGGATCCTTCAAATGCCTTTGTCAACCAGGAACTGTGGGAGATCCTTACAATAGTGGTTGTCAGACCCCCGAAGAATGCTTGGTAGATGAAGATTGTCCTATTACAGCCAAATGTGTCAAAGTCAATAATCAGCATAAATGTTTCGGTAAGTATTATCATAAAGATTCGATTCAAATACATAATTTAGCTAGAACACATTTTTTTACAAAAAATTATTGTTCTAGATGTTTGCGCTGGTTTGAAATGCGGACCGAACTCGGAGTGCATTGCTAAAAATCACGCTGGAATTTGTCAATGTCAAGAAGATTACGAAGGAGATGCTAGTGACTTAATCGTTGGTTGTAGACCAAAAGAGAAATATTGTACGTCATCTGCTGAATGTGTCGGAAACTGCTATGAAAATGTTTGCAGACGTAAGAATATTTAAATTTGTTATTTTTAAATATTTCTTGTTATTCATTTTTCTAATGAAAACCGATTTATTACAGCTCCATGCTCATCCGACGACGAATGTAACTTGTCAGATATTTGTTCGAATGGCGAATGCTTAGATCCCTGCAAAATGAGAGCTGCATGTGGAATCAATGCATACTGTCTTGTCAAAAATCATATGAAACAATGTAGTTGCCCACCGAACTTCACCGGCAACTCGGAAGTTGAATGTGTAAGATGTAAGTATTTCAATAGTTATTCTTTTAAATCTTTTTTAATTACCACATTATTGTACTAAATTTATCGTTTACTTTTTTAGTGCCATCATCTTGTAGTACTTCTAAGGAATGCAATGAAGATCATACCTGTAGAAATAATGTCTGCCTACCAACTTGCACAAATGACAGTGTATGTGCTTTCAACGAGAAATGCATGGGTGGCAATTGCCTCTTAACTTGCAAAGTTAACAACGATTGTTTCCTCGGTGACATTTGCCTCGACAATATCTGTACGGCAGGATGTATGGGCGATGAAGACTGCAATGCTAACGAAGCATGTGTTTCAAATAAGTGTGTCAATCCATGTGAAGTCACTCCTTGCGGACCCAATGCCAAATGCACAGTTATCAATCAACGAGCTACCTGTTCCTGCGCAGTTGGCTTTATACCCAATCCAACTGCTAAGGTCGCTTGTTTGAGAGCACCTGGACCAAGCTGTTTAGCAAACAGAGATTGTTCACCATCTTACGCTTGTATCGCTGGTTATTGCAGACCTGTTTGCTCATCGAATTCCAATTGCTTGAGCAACGAACGCTGCGAGTCTGGAGTGTGCAAGGCTTTATGCAGAAGAGACGAAGATTGCCGCAGTGGAGAAATTTGCGAAGGACTTATATGTACTAGCGGTTGTAGATCAGATATAGAATGTCAAGAAAATTTCAGCTGTTTCAATAATCAATGCACGGGTAAATAAAGATAATTTTGAGTAAGATTTATTGAAAAATTAAAATTCGTTACAAAAATTAATTATTCTAATTTTGTAGATCTGTGTTCGCTACCAAACGCTTGCGGAACAAATGCTGAATGTGTAGTTTCAAATCATGTTAAACAATGCAGTTGCCCATCACCACTGATTGGAGATCCGCTGTACAGCTGCAAACAGTCCTTCCTTCCATGCTCTGTAGATTCTGAATGCTTACCTGAACAGACGTGTTACGGCAGATCTTGCTACACAACCTGTCGTAGCGACGCGAAATGCTTGAACAACGAGCGCTGTGACAGTGGCATTTGCAAGTCAATTTGTAATAGCGATGCCGAATGTTCCTCTAATCAAATTTGTCAAAATCGATTGTGTGACATTGGATGTAGAAATGACAATGCCTGTCCTTCTGACGAATCTTGCATCGGCAACAAGTGTAGAAGTGAGTTGAATTTTTAAATAATATTCATAAATCCGCTGAATTTTCCTAACAGCTTAATAAACACACTTTTAATCTTCATTTTTAGGTCCTTGTGAAGGAGGAAAGACTTGTGGCGAATGTGCTGGCTGCAGAGTCATCAATCACGCAGCTCAATGCAGTTGTCCACCTAATTATTACGGCAATGCCCTCATAAGCTGCACGAAGACTATGAGCCCATGCGATGGCACTTGCGAATGCGACGAAACAGGCTTTTGCGTTAAGAGTTGCCATGCACAAGACAGTTGCTCTTGCGGTGAGCAATGCCACGAAGGAAAATGCCGAGTCAAATGCGACATTAACAACGAATGCCCGAAGGTAAATAAAATTGTTTACTTACTTATAACATCTTTATC
Organism: Anagyrus pseudococci; assembly: GCA_030522585.1. Classification (NCBI taxonomy): domain Eukaryota; kingdom Metazoa; phylum Arthropoda; class Insecta; order Hymenoptera; family Encyrtidae; genus Anagyrus; species Anagyrus pseudococci. The sequence goes on from JAPYYQ010000395.1 coordinate 21,551, forward strand.
AGCTTCTAATGTCTCGTTTTAAAAATCTATTCGTTTTATTGCATTGCAGGGATATACATGCGAAAGTGGATTATGTTTAGCCGGCTGTCGTAGTCATTCCGATTGTCCTGCAATTTTATCATGCACGAATGGCCAATGTACCGATCCATGCTTATCCGGACAACCCCCGTGTGGCATTAATGCCCTCTGTAAAGTATCAAATCACAGAGCTGTATGTCTCTGCCCAGACGGTTTCCAAGGCGAGCCAAGCAAAGAATGCTACCAGCTTGAATGTCACCACGACGACGATTGCGATTCTAACAAGCAGTGTAGCGAATCTGGTGTCTGTACAAACCCGTGTCTGCAACACGGAGTATGTGGCTTTAATGCTCAGTGCCGCGTTGTCAACCGTAAGGCTCAATGCTCTTGTCCTCCTGGCCACTTTGGAAATCCTAAAGTCAACTGCAAGAAAGGTACATACACACGTTTTGTTGATCAAGAGGTAGGTGATTTTTATAAAGATCTCGTGAAACATTATAATAATTAAAATTCAGGTGGAGACGAATGTCTGAGACGGCCATGTGGCGTTAATGCCAAATGCAGAGAAACTAGTAATGGTTTTGAGTGCATATGCGAGCCAGGATGTAGCGGAGATGGTTATCAGGGATGTGCGTGTGACATTTGCAAAGACGTACAGTGTGGCGTAAACGCTGCATGTCGTGTTTATCAGAAGCAACCGCAATGTTATTGCCCGCCAAATTATCCGTCGGGCGATCCACATCATGCTTGTAAGTAACAGAATTGAGGATTACGTAAAATTTGTAAATTAATTCCGAAATTTTGGCAAAAATCCGGATCGAAATAATTCTGTAATCCAAATAAATGACGACAGGTAAGCCAGAAAGAGCCGCTCCCGATTGTCGTACAGTAGGTTGTGGCAAGAATGCAGAATGTATACGAGACGGTACTCTGTTCGTCTGCAGATGCCCACCGGGCACGACCGGCTCTCCGGAAGTCGAATGTACAGCAGGTAAGACGTATAATAATTCTAGCCCTCGTCGTTACATTAGATTTAACTCTGATGTGTACAGCAATTGTGACTAGCGAATTGAAAATAGCAAGTGAAATTTTGGCGTGCAAACGACTTATTGAACTGATAGAAGCAAAGTCATAATAATAAAAACAAAGAGAATAATATAAAGCATTGCTCTGTAGAGAATAACAATTACATAAAAAAAAAAAGAAATCTCGAGTAGGATTTTTGTCACATTATAATACGATAGACAAAATAATAAATATTAATCCAGTGAGTCGTTAACCGATGAGAGACAGATGTGATTGGAGCTGAGCTAAAGCTAGAGTTTGGCACACATTATTTATTGCACTTTACACACACAAACGAAGAGTGTCGTTCGGATATTTGTACATATATAAAAAAAAAAGAAAGAAAAAAGGCCGGAATAATTTTCATTTGGACGTTTATACTGTACATAGTTGAATTTCAACGGAACACGCTCGTACTCGTTTCACACATCACAATTTTATATGCAGAATGTTTATTTCAGTATCCAATCTGTCTTTTATTTTTTGTGTGTTACACATTGACAATACAAATTTGAGCTTATGTGTTGTTTACTATTTCAAATGCCATGCCTCGTTGGAAAAACGAGAGGTTTATTTACACAGACACTCAGTGCTACACTATACTGCCCTGCATTATTATTACTATTATTATTAGGTTGTAAAATTGATGTTATTAACACAGATTGGGAACTGCAAAAGGGACATTCTCATTTGCCCATGCTTAAATAAACTGCTGGATTATATACATGTATATGCCGCAGCTATTATTTTTTATATATATATTTATATATACATATGTATTTCTGTGTCTATAAAATTCTGTGGGGGCTTTAATGTAAATATCGCTGCTTACAATTGTTTTATACTTCTTTCAATATTCAGTAACTTTCGAATGAGAATATTTCATGAAAAACATTCCATAAATGATGTTTTATTTACATGTGATTAACACTGTTTCCATGCGATTACTTGGGTCACATTTTCACGTTATACATAAAGAAAAAAAGGATGCAAAAATTGATCCAACTAATCCTTAAAATCGTAGAATAACCGCAGAATAAAAAAAAATGCAATGACGCCGAGATCGTTTATGGAACGTTTGTTCGTGCTAGCTTGATTATTGTCCTTAAAATTTTCAACTGTGCGTAGCCTTGCTGAATGATCATCAATGAGCGCACAATTATCTTACTCTCGAACAAAGCATGTGGTTATTTGTCAAAACTCGTGAGAACGTTTCTTTTCACAGTTCTTATATAAGCTTTTGTTCTTTTTTTATTTCCTATGAATTCCCCCACACTCGCCACCACGAAAAATATAAACCATCGATATACAATCGCCACGGAATCTGCACTGTCGACTAATCCAAAAATTATAAAAAAAAACAACGTCACGATATCGATAACGATCGGACTCGAAAACGATGGAACTCACTGGACTCGTCGTCGTCGTCGTCGTCGTCACAAATGGAAAATGAAAATCGCGAATGGACAAACTGGATATGCTACGTTTGGATCGGCCACGACGACCAACAACAACGAACGGACGGAATGGGAAAAATGGTGGGAACGCTTGTTCCGGGATCAGAGCAAGAATGCTTGAGCGACACGGAGTGCCCGAACGAGAAGGCGTGCATAAACGCGCAGTGCCTGGACCCGTGCACGCTGCGCGGGGCCTGCGGCATAAACGCCCTGTGCCAGGTGGTGCTGCACAAGCCGCGCTGCTCGTGCCCCCAGTGCCACATCGGCATGCCGCAGACCGCGTGCAACCCGGACCCCAAGTGCGACTCGCTGACGCCGTGGCCCCAGGAGCCGAGCATCGGCTGCTCGGCCGACCGGGACTGCTCGGCGAGCCTCGCCTGCCACGGGCAGACGCGCGAGTGCCGCGACCCGTGCGCCGACTTCAAGAACAGCTGCGAGGTGAACAAGCGCTGCCAGGTGCGCAACCACCGGCCGCTCTGCGTCTGCAAGCACGGCTTCGTCGTGAACGAGCTCGGCGAGCTCACCTGCGCCCCGGACAGCCCGAGCTGCCGCCACGACCACGACTGCCCCTCGAACGCGGCCTGCATCAACGGCAACTGCCAGAACCCCTGCAGCGCGCGGCCCGGCGCCAAGAACGGCCCCTGCACCGACGACAAGAGCTGCGAGGTCCTCGAGCACCGGCCCGTCTGCGTCTGCATCCGCAACTGCAACCCCTCGCTCTCGATCTGCCTCAGGGACAACGGCTGCCCGGCCGACCTCGCCTGTCGCAATTACCGCTGCGTCGACCCCTGCGCGGCCGACCCCAGCGTCTGCCCGGCCGACGCCCCCTGCTACGTCGAGGAGCACAAACCCACCTGCAAGTTCTGTCCCCCTGGCTTTCTGCCGGATACTAAATACGGATGTATGAAAGGTAATCATCATACCCACACAAAGCCTCAGTCAGCAATACAATCAAACTACTATTACCTACAAACAACTACTACAACAACTACAACTACAAACAATCGCCAGTTTCTGTTTTTCAGACTGTACTCTGCTCTTTCTCTCTCTCTCGCTCCGTTATTGTTTTTTTATATATACATCTCGCTCGCTCTTTTTAGCTATCTGCCTCTTGCCTCGAATCGCCTCTTACCTCTCTTTACCTACCCGACCCCCTGACCCCGCCCCCCCCCCCCTCTTATTTTATACAGCTCTGCAGCAGCAATCAAGTTTTATCGACTTTTATTTTCAGCCTCTTAAGTTACTCTTACATATCTGGCATTTGTCTTGCGCGCTCTACTATTTTTTCTCCCTCTGGTTGTTTCTTTGTATACTCTGTGGCCCAGCGTATTTGTCTCTGTCTCTGTAATTGCGAACGCTATGTATTTTTGTTATGTACTACCGTTGCTGTGCTTGTGCCCGAAAACTTTATTATATCGCGCCAATTGTACATGTAAAACACTCAGATGTATCTCTTTACATTTATTTATATGGTTTTTTTTCAATTTTGTTTTATCTCTACTCTTGTATTGTATACTATGTGGTATCTTTTTGTCCGTATTTTAGTTGTAGTTTAAGTAAATGAAACTTTCCTTCGCGACGTTCGCTACGTTTTATAAAAAAAGAAGCTGCAGTGATATTACAATGGTGAGCTGAAGTATTGTAGACATTTACTTGTGGTGTTTGTGATTTCAGTGCAGATTTATTTTTTTTTTTAAACTGGACAATTCTCGAAGGAAAAGTTTCAATGTTGTCAGTCGAGAGTAGCATTGTTATTAGAAACATTAGTATTATAGATTTTGTCAATAGTACATCTCCTATGAACTAAGTTTATCGTCTTCGAGTTGATTTGTAGAATAAGCGATTTATTTAAAAAAACGCCATTGTCATGTTTCAATTTTTAGATATACAAAACTCGTATGTACTTCCTCAACTACAAACAACTTTTAGGGTACAAAAGTCACACACATACTGAGAATCTTATCGCATAGAACACATTTCAAAAGTCTTTACTATACTTAAAAAATCCTCTTATTTTTCGATAACGTTTATTTTCTACATTTTTTAAAATATTTTTTTTCCCGTTACATCTGTCTCTGTGATACTTTAATAGTCACGTCTACTAGACAGCTAATCTACTTTTACGCCATGCTCAGCATGTTACAGTGTTTTATAAGTTCATATTTCTGTTATAATTAAGTGAAATTCAATATTTACCGTTGCGGTAATCGCGAAATAAAAATTACTTTTTTTTTCAATTTTCAAATTTCTCCATTAACTAGCTTTAGTTAATTAATTCGAAATAACATCGTTTTCATTTGTCTTCTAAATTACATTTCATTACGTAAATAATTTAGGTGTTATAATAAATGATATATCTTGTATATAAAAAAAGATTGTACCCTTTGTACATATCTTTGTATATATATACATACGTAATATATATGAAATTGTTACCAAATATATGTATCTGCTGACGTTAAAAAATGGATTATCAAATGTGTACAGTAATAGTTTTAAATTTTATTTTATATATACATTTTTCGCAACTACGCTTTGTATATACTGCGCTTAATTATCCTATTAATATAATAAATAATATTTATTTTTACAATACTCGCAATTAACATGCATGCAAGTTTGTGTATTATTAAGTGTTTGGCCTTATTAACCTTGTATATATTATGCTTTTTTATTAATTACAACAAACTATACTGAATGTATGGTGGGCAATTTACGACTATTCAGTTTAAATTGCTATAATTCCAGCCTTATTACATAAATCAAAGTCTTGTTAATGAAGAAGCTAAAGTCGCTATTAAATTAATATTCAATAAACAAATATTTTTCTATATATTTACAATGACACTATTTAAGTCTATAAACAAAAATTATTGTTTTTCTCGCAATTAAATTTAAAGCTCATATCTCTTGAATTTGACGATTTTTTTGGCATTTCATATTAAAATAAAGCTAAATGAAAACTTGGCTTTTCAACATGTTTAAATAAATAATTTTCTGATTAGATGTTAAATGCACGAGCAACGAAGACTGTCCGCTTGAACTAGCCTGCATTAATCATCAGTGTTTGAATCCTTGCTCGTGGAAAGGCCCATGTCCTTACAATGACGAATGCCTCGTTGAAAACCATCAACCAGTGTGCTTCAAAGGTAATACTTTCAATCCTTTCTACGACGTACTATTGGAATAGAATTTTTAATTGAAATTTCGTATCTCTTAAATTAAGTTTCAGAAAGAAACAGCACCGGATGTCCTCACTGCCCAGCTGGAACTGAGTGCAATGCCGCTTCAAAGACCTGTGTCAAGGGTTCGTATATTGCACATTCGCATCTCACTAGTTCACTCACGTTGTTTTGTTGAATTGAAAATTAAGCAAAATCTGCGTTAGTAACATTGTAAATATTGTACATAATATTGAACAGTGTACAATACAAAGTTTTTTATAAATACTTTTTTTCCAATCACATTATTGAACAGCACTAGTTTAGTCAAGTGTTTTTAGCACTCATGTACATGTATGAAATATGTAAAAAAAAAAAATCAAAAAAGTGTTTCTCTGTCTAATTTAGAAAATTTAAATGCACTTTTCAAAATTTCTAAATATCGAAAAAATTAATTTTTTTCCGCGTGAAATTCCGTATTTTATATTAGTACTTGTAAATAAATTTAAAAAAAAAAAAAGCAAACGTGACTGAATCTACATCTCTATTGTTCTTACACGCACACACGCGCGTCGCGCTCTTACGCACCTCTCGGGGCTATATGGGCTTTTCTCCTTTTTTCTCTCCTTAGTGGGTTGCACAAGCGACAGAGATTGTCCGTTAACGAAGACTTGCATTGAGCGCACATGCCAAGAGCCCTGCAGCCTTAGAAATCCCTGTGCTGCGCATGCCGTTTGCATCAACAAAAATCACGGAACAGACTGCAGCTGTGAGAACGGCTATCACGGAAATGGATTTGTCGCTTGTTCTCCGGGTAAACATACTTTGTTTTTTGTTTATTTTAAATAAAATAAAATTCTCTGTAACATTTCACATGTTATTCATCTTACAGTCGAAGGAAACAAGAACGTATGCCAGTATAACGAAGATTGCCCGCCGAATAAATTATGCGACAGATTAAACAGACGTTGCATCAACGTCTGCTCGGAAGACAGTTGTGGCGAGAACGCCGAATGTTACTTTGAAAATCATCAAGCTCGATGCAGATGTTTGGCCGGTTACGAAGGTACTCCTCAGATCGCCTGCCATCAAGTTTCTCACAACCCGTGCGCCTTAAATCCTTGCGGTGTAAACGCGCTTTGCGAGGTCGACAATGGCAGCCCGATCTGTTACTGTCCGAAAGGACTCACTGGAAATCCATTTGAACAATGCAGTAAGTTCACTTAAATTGGAATCATTCGAACGATTTGCAAAATTTAAATTTGTAATTCTAAAATTTTAATTCTAGTTCCCGAAGGAGATCAATGCCAAAATAATCCGTGCGGTGGCAATTCTGGGTGCCGAGTTGTTAATGGACAGGCCACGTGCTTCTGTTTGCCAGGCTTCGAAGGCCATCCACCAGCCGTGCCTTGTGAACTCAAGAATCATCCGTGTAATCCATCTCCTTGTGGCCCTAACACTCAGTGTACAGTACTCGATAACGGTTTTTCGAAATGTACTTGCTTACCTGGATATGTCGAAAGTCCTAATACTATTCGAGGATGTGTACCACAAACCAATCCGTGTGAACCAAATGTCTGTGGTGTTGGAGCAATTTGTGACGCGTACAGAACACCACCTTGTTACTGTCCTCCTGGCACTGTTGGAAACGCTTATAAGAGCTGTTCTGGTAAGAATACAATATTAATATTCAACTTTATTGTATATATCAATTGTTTATTTAAATTTATTACATAAAAAAACTTGATTCTTTTAGGATTGGGAGAATCTTTATGTCAACCTGGACCATGCGGTGAAAATGCAGATTGTTCGATTTCCGATAATCAGGAATATTGTTACTGTCGATATGGATTTTATGGCGATCCTTATCAAGGTTGTCACGAGCCGCCACGAACACCTTGTCAGCCCAATCCCTGTGGCCGCAATACTGACTGTAAAATTACTCGCGATAATCAAGCGTTATGCGAATGTATACCTGGCACAGCCGGAGACCCAACTAGTCCAAGTGGATGTGATAGACCTGAATGTTTGTCAGACAATGAATGTCCTTCTAACGCGGCTTGCATTGCTTACAAATGCCAAGATGCTTGCGTAGGTGCTTGTGGAATTAACGCCGATTGCCACGTGGAAGATCACCATCCTTTGTGTAGCTGTCGACAGGGATTAGAAGGAAATCCTCTTTATAGATGTTCAGAGCCGTATGGTGTACCAGCTGAAAGACAAAATCCTTGTGAACCAACTCCTTGTGGTTTGAATACTATATGCCAAGTAATTGGAGACAGAGCCGTTTGCTCCTGTTTACCTGATTTCTTGGGCGATCCTCATACAGGATGTAAACAAGAATGTACTATCAATTCTGATTGTTCGAACGATGAAACGTGTCTCAACTATAAATGTATCAATCCATGTTCATTGGGAACAGTCTGTGGTTTGAACGCACATTGCATATGTTCGTATCACACACCGTCTTGTGAATGTAATGACAACTTCTTTGGAAACCCCTACATTAGATGTACACCAAAACGTACGTTTATAATTTTATTGCAATGATTTTTAAAAGAAAAATGTTAGAATATGTACTAAAGAAATGTTATGTTACAGCTTCGATCACTTCCGATGGAAGAAACGTTACTCGACCTTGTCAACCATCTCCCTGTGGAGAGGATAATGCTTGTACCGACTTTAGTGGCTCAGTTGCCATGTGTGGCAGTTGCAGTTATCCCGCAAATTTACAAAATCCATTCTGTAGGCCAGAATGTTTGTGCAATGCTGATTGTCCATTTGATCAAGCTTGTATAGGCTGGAAATGCGCTGACCCGTGTCTTGGTTCTTGCGGAGAAAACGCTCTTTGTCGAGTTGTTTTACACACTCCTGTATGTAGTTGTCCACTTGGTCTCAATGGTGATCCGTACAGAGGGTGTTATGAACTTCAAGGTATGACGATTTAAAATTTAAAAATATCATAAATATATTTATTTTATACCATTAAATACTAATTAAAATTCCATTTACAGCGGAACCTGATCCATGCAGCCTAGCGCAATGTGGTGCTAATGCAAGATGCATTGAACATAATGGTGTAACAACATGTGAATGCGAACAAGATTATTTCGGAAATCCATACGTCGGATGTCATTTAGAATGTTTACAAAATACTGACTGTAATTTGAATCAAGCCTGTTCGAATCATAAATGTGTCAGCCCTTGCGAAGGTGCATGTGGTATTGGAGCTTCGTGCGACGTAATCAATCACTCTCCAGTTTGTTATTGCGGTGCTGGATATACCGGCGATCCATTCGTTTACTGTACATACATTCCTTACGGTAAGTTTTTAAACAATGTATTCGATGGAAAAATAAATCTATACTACCTACGATACTTATGAAAATACGAATTAATATTTCAGGTCCTCCAGCTGTACCATCCAACCAATGCGATCCATCACCTTGTGGACCACATAGTAGATGTACCGTTACGCCGCAAGGGTACGCGACTTGCTCTTGCAAACCAGGCTTCAAAGGTTCTCCACCAGCTTGCAGTCCTGAGTGTATAGTAAGCTCTGACTGCTTGCAAATTCAAACTTGCGTTAATATGAAGTGTGTCAACCCTTGTAATGCCGTTTGCGGAAACGGCGCGATCTGCTCAGTAGTTAATCACAATCCTATATGCAGTTGTCCTCACGGAACAACTGGCGATCCTTTCTCAAAATGTTATACACCAGAAAGTAAAAGTAAGCATTTGAAAGTAAATTTGTAATATAATCGAAAAACGACAAGTTAATTTTCAACAATTATTTTTAGACGAACCTGAATCTCCGTCACCTTGTCACCCAAGTCCATGCGGACCTCATTCAGTTTGCCAGGTTAAAATGGGTAGACCAGTGTGTTCATGCCAGAGTAACTTTATTGGTAGCTCACCAAATTGTCGACCAGAGTGCCTGATCAGCCAAGAATGCCCAGTTGACATGGCTTGCATATCTTTCAAATGTGTGCATCCATGCCCTGATAGTTGTGGACCCAATTCAGAATGTTTAGTCGTAAATCATACACCTTACTGTTCATGTAAACCTGGCTATGAAGGCGATGCTTTTGTTGGCTGCACTGCCAAACCAGGTAACAACTAGAATCAAATTTGCAGTATAATATTTTACGATTTTCTCAGTTTATTTAAAATTAAATATATCATTTACTATTTTAGCTTTACCGCCAGCCCCGACTAATCCATGCGACACCTTGACTTGCGGAATTAACGCCTTCTGCACTGCACATGACGGCGTACCTAAATGTTCATGTATACAACCTTACATAGGCAATCCGTACAGTGGATGTAAACCGGAATGTATGATGAATTCCGATTGTATCAGCAATTTAGCTTGTATTAATCAACATTGCCGAGATCCATGTCAAGGAGTTTGTGGAGTAAACGCAGTTTGTGAAGTCATAAATCACGTTCCTAGCTGTTCTTGTTTACCCGGATATACTGGTGAACCGTTCCAATCTTGTATTCCAGAAAAATCAAGTACGAATTATTCATTTTCTTTCTTGAAACTCAAATAATCTATCTTATATCAAATTTAATTATTTTTAATATTAATTTTTAGGAGAAAAGATATCGCCTTGTCAGCCAAGTCCTTGCGGACCTTACAGCATATGTCGTGTACAGAGTGATCGAGCAATATGCTCTTGTAGTCCAGGCTACCAAGGAACTCCACCGAGTTGTCGACCTGAATGTTTGGTCAGCGCTGAATGTTTGCCGCATTTAGCTTGCATTGATCAAAAATGTAGTGATCCATGCCGCAATGCTTGTGGTTTGAATGCTCACTGTATAGTTAGTAATCACAATCCAATATGCAGTTGTCCAAGAGGTTTAGTTGGTGATCCATTTAGTCAATGTATTGAAGAAGGTAAAAATAATACACATTGTACTAAAAATTTATGTGTTAGATGAAATATTAAAATATTTTTAATTATTTTAGTGATCCCGCGAGTCGAGCCTTGCGTTCCATCTCCTTGTGGGCCAAATTCTGTGTGCCGCGTCCAAAATGATAGACCAATCTGTTCTTGCAGTCGCGGAATGATTGGTGCTCCACCTAACTGTAGACCTGAATGTTCTATTGATCAAGACTGTCCAAGTTACTTAGCTTGTGCACAAAATAACAAATGCTCTGATCCTTGCATTGGATCTTGTGGAGTAAATGCTAGATGCAGTGTACATAATCATCGACCAGAATGTCAGTGTATTGAAGGCTTTGAAGGAGATCCTTTCTCTGGATGCACTCTAAAACGTAAAATTTCAATTTAAAAATATTCTTTTTTACATAAAAATTAAAAAAAAATTTAAATAACAAATTTCATTTTATTTCAGCTATTGTAGCCGAAACTCCAAATTTACCTTGCGATCCATCGCCTTGTGGCTTAAATGCAATTTGCACAGAAAGGAATGGAGCTGGTTCATGCACGTGTCCACCTGATTACATCGGTGATCCGTACGTCAGTTGTAGGCCAGAGTGCTTGCAAAACTCCGACTGTCCACATTCTAAAGCTTGCATTAACAACAAATGCAAGAATCCCTGCACCGGTACTTGCGGTCTGAATGCCGAGTGCCAAGTCTTCAATCACCAACCGACGTGTACTTGTTTATCTGGCTACACCGGCAATCCTTTAAGCGCCTGTCACATTTCACCTCCAAATATTCCTCAACCAGATGATGAGCCATGTTCCCCTTCGCCTTGCGGACCGAATGCCAAATGCCGAGTTGTGGACGGCCATGCCGTTTGCAGTTGCAAACTACCGTATGTTGGAACGCCACCAAGCTGCAGACCAGAATGCGTAGTCAGTGCTGACTGTCCGCAGAACAGGGCCTGCATTGCGCAGCGATGTGAAGATCCTTGCACCCAAACTTGTGGTGCCGGTGCTCAATGTCAAGTCATTAACCACAATCCCGTCTGCACGTGCCCTGAAGGTTTCACGGGAAATCCATTGTTCAATTGCATTGAAGCTAAATCCGAACCACCATCGTACTTGCCACCGGAAAACCCATGCTCTTCTTCAATTTGTGGCCCTAATTCTCAATGCAGAGCCGTCGAAGGAGTACCAGCATGTTCGTGCTTACCAAACTTTACTGGAAGACCACCCAATTGCCGTCCTGAATGCCTTATCAACGAAGAATGTCCCGGAAATCTTGCGTGTCAAAATGAGCGCTGCACTGATCCTTGCCCAGGTTCGTGTGGTGCCAACGCCGTTTGTAATGTCGTTCAGCACAATCCAGTGTGCATCTGCGAAAATGGCTTTACCGGAAATCCATTCCGCGAATGTACTGTGGTGTACGATCAACCTCCAACAACTGAACGACCAACGCCCTGCAATCCATCTCCATGCGGTGCAAACGCTGTGTGCAACGAGAGAAACGGCGTTGGTGCATGTGCCTGCATACCCGAATACTTTGGCGACCCATACTCGGGCTGCAAACCAGAATGCGTCACTAACTCCGATTGCGATCGCAATAGCGCTTGTCTAAATAACAAGTGCGTAGACCCATGTAAAACTGCTTGTGGTCCCATGGCTTCGTGCCGAGTCATAAATCACGCTCCTTCGTGCTCGTGTCTGCCAGACTACACGGGCGATCCACTCACAGGCTGCACTCCGAGAGGCAGAGTCACCGAAAGACCTATTGTCGACTCGTGCGATCCATCACCATGTGGACCGAACAGCAACTGTCGAACTCTCAACGGCCACGCGATTTGCTCGTGCAAGCCAAGTTTCATTGGAACTCCGCCAACCTGTCGACCAGAGTGTACCATTAGCAGCGAATGCCCGCAAAACAAGGCCTGCATCGAGAACAAGTGCGCCGATCCCTGCCCTGGCACCTGCGGCCAGAATGCCAAGTGCAGCGTACTCAATCACAATCCGATATGCAGTTGCTCTAACGGCTACAGCGGCGATCCTTTCAAGTACTGCGCCAAAATCGAAGTGTCGACTCAGCCAACGCGAGTCAACCCATGCGAGCCGAACCCCTGCGGTCCAAATTCACAATGCAGACAAATAAATTCTCAGCCTGCTTGCTCGTGTCTTCTTAACTTTATCGGCCGTCCACCCAACTGCAGGCCAGAATGTACCCAGAACTCTGAATGCCCAACAACATCGGCTTGCATTAACCAGAGATGTAAAAATCCTTGCCAGGGCAATTGCGCGGAATTGGCGAGATGCGCTGTTCACAATCACGTACCGATTTGTACTTGTCCTGAGGGCTACGTTGGAGATGCGCAAGTGCAGTGCACTTTACCTCTTGTCTCTAGTAAGTTTATAAATTTCTTTTGTACGAGTTTGACTTTTCTTTTAAAATGTGTTTTTAATGTGACTATCTATTTTTTTGCAGCTACCGAAGAACCTCCACCAAATCCATGTGTACCGAACCCTTGCGGGCCAAATGCCCAGTGTCGCGAAAGGAACGGAGCTGGCGCTTGTGCCTGTCTTACTGACTTCTATGGTGACCCTTACGACCCTCAACTTGGATGTCGCCGCGAATGCGAAGTCAATACCGACTGTCTACCTCATTTAGCCTGCACGGGCTTCAAGTGTGTTGATCCTTGCCCTAGCACGTGTGGAACTCTTGCCATTTGTACTGTAGAATCACACATACCTACTTGTAACTGTCCAAGTGGATTCACTGGTGATCCATATTACGCTTGCGAAGAAGGTCGAAGTAAGTATTTGATAGATTTCTTATTAAATGTATCATATACACTAGCATAACAGAAATATAACACAAACTTTTTCCTTTTTTTCAGCACCACCACCACCACCTACTGATCCCTGTTTCCCATCACCGTGTGGACCAAACGGCAAGTGTCGATCAGTAAATGGTCAACCTGTTTGCACATGCTTGCCGAACTACATTGGAGAACCACCACAATGTCGTCCGGAATGTAGAGTGAGCGGCGAATGTCCTATAAATTTGGCTTGTATCAATAATAAGTGCGCAGACCCATGCCCTAATACTTGTGGATTAAGAGCCCAGTGTACAGTCAAGAATCACAGTCCGATTTGCACGTGTCCGCCAGGATTTACTGGAAATCCATTTTCACAATGTTTCGAAAGACGTAAGATTTTATTTGTTTATGTACCGTAGTACTTTTTTTCTTATAAAAGTGTTAACTTATTACTAAATTATAATTATAATAAAATAAACCATAAATTTAATTTTGTATTTAAAATTTTAGCTCGAGAAGAAGACACGACCGAGCGACCACCATCATGCAATCCATCACCATGCGGTCCGTTTTCTCTTTGCCAAATAATAGCCGGCAATCCAGCATGTTCGTGCTTACCCAACTACATTGGCCTTCCTCCCGATTGTCGACCAGAATGTATTCTGAATTCCGAGTGCAAGAGCGAGCAAGCTTGCATGCAAAATAAATGCCAAGATCCATGCACCGGATCATGCGGCCTTTATGCCCAGTGCCATATTTTGAATCACATTCCTGTCTGTACTTGCATCGAAGGATACACCGGCGATCCATTCTTGCAATGTTCTCCAGTTCCTAAAGGTAACTTTTTCAAATTATTTTTTCAAAATTACAAATGTTATTTCAAAACGCACGCAAATGCGCCATTTTATTTAATTTTTATAAAAATTCTATATTTTACATCTATTTTGAAAACATTTTAATTTTGAATACGTATAAATATTGGTAAACAAACTTCCCTAAATATTAAAAATAAAAAAAAATACGTTTATCCGCAGTTCCAGAATTACCTCCAAACCCTTGCAACCCATCGCCTTGTGGATCAAATGCCGTATGTAAAAATGGTGACTGCGAATGTCTTCCTGAATACGTAGGAAATCCATTTGAGGCATGCCGCCCTGAATGTACCATCAGTTCAGAATGTCCCCGTGATAAAATGTGCATAAAAAATAAATGCAGAAATCCATGCCCGGGCACATGTGGCCAAAACGCTCAGTGTGACATGATAAACCACATACCAGTATGTTCGTGCCCAACCGGTTACATTGGCGATCCTTTCATTAGTTGTCGAAAACAACCCCTGGGACCTACCCCCTCGCCAGACCCTTGCAACCCTACACCTTGCGGACCTAACAGTGTATGTAAAAACATTGAAAATCTTGCTGCGTGCTCCTGCATATCTGGATACGTTGGTTCACCACCGTCATGCAGGCCTGAATGCGTTGTTAGCTCCGAATGTTCTCCTACAAGATCATGCGTTAACAACAAGTGTACCGATCCCTGCCTCGGATCTTGTGGACTCAACGCTCGTTGCGAAGTTATCAACCATTCGCCCATTTGTAGTTGTGTCCTTGGCCAAACAGGTGATCCGTTTAGACTCTGCGTTGACATTCCAGGTACATAACTGTTTTATATATCTCCATTAAATTTTGTTTATTAATTTTCATCTTTTTAATATTTATTATTATTATTTTTTTTTTCTAAAGTGAATCCAAAGGTCGAATCACCGTGCAATCCTTCATTCTGTGGGCCCAATTCAATCTGCCAAGTTAAAAACGATAGTCCAGTCTGTTCGTGCTTAGAAAATTATGTGGGCACACCACCCAATTGCCGTCCTGAGTGTGTAATTAATCCAGATTGTCATTCGAGCCAAGCTTGTATAAATGAAAAATGCCAAGATCCATGCGTCGACTCTTGTGGAGAGAATGCCGAATGTTCGGTGATTAATCATGCGGCGATTTGCACGTGCTCAGCTGGTTTTACTGGTAATCCATTCATTCAGTGTGTCCGTTTCGTGGAAACAGCACCAAACCCATGTGAACCTTCGCCTTGTGGTTCGAATGCTGTTTGTCAACGTAAGGATAACGCCGGAGCTTGTACGTGCATTCAAGATTATCATGGCAACCCTTACGAAGGATGTCAACCTGAGTGTACTCACAGCTCTGATTGCCAAACCAACAAGGCTTGTTTGAGAAACAAGTGCATTGATCCTTGCCCAGGCATATGCGGTTCTTACGCTCAATGTTCGGTTGTTAATCATATACCCACATGCACTTGTCAACCCGGATATTCTGGAGATCCATTTGTTGGCTGTACATTTGAAACAGGTGAGGATATATTGCAGGAAGAATATTTTTATAAATTTTTTAATTTATTCAAATCTTTATTTATTATTATAATAATTTTTCTTACTTTTATTTATTTTAGTCACTGAAGCGAACTTACGCACCGATCCATGTAATCCAACACCTTGTGGCCCATACAGTATTTGTCGTAAAGTCAATGACAAGGCAGTTTGTACATGTCAAGATTCATATTTCGGATCTCCACCGAACTGCAAACCCGAATGTTTAGTCAGTTCAGAATGCCCACAAAATCGAGCTTGCTACAAAAATAAATGCAATGACCCTTGTCCGGGAACCTGTGGTATTGGAGCTCAGTGTAGAGTCATAAATCACAATCCACTTTGTAGCTGTCCACCTGGCACCACAGGAGATCCATTCTCAAGATGCTACGAAGATAAATGTAAGATCTTTTATACTTTTATACGTACACTCGTACTATTACAGCTTTTTTAAATTGTAAAATATAATTTATTGCTCATTTCAGCAATACCAAATCCACCTGCACCTGCTCAAGATCCGTGCGTACCAAGCCCTTGTGGCCTTTACGCTGAGTGCCGTAAAATCGGAAATCAAGCTGCATGTTCCTGCAAGCCTAATTACATCGGCTCACCTCCTAATTGTCGTCCAGAATGCGTTGTTAACACGGATTGTCCCTCAAACCAAGCTTGCATTTCAGAAAAGTGCAGAGATCCATGTGCAGGATCTTGTGGAACAAATGCAGATTGTCATGTTCAAAATCACATTCCAACGTGTCTTTGTCAACAAGATTATACAGGCGATCCTTTCACGCTTTGTTCTCCAATGGAAGGTATATTGACAAACACAAGTACTTTACATTAGTAACTATTCATTCAAATCTTAATTTTCTTAAATTTTTATTTCAGTCAAAGTACCTGTACAAGATCAATGCCAATGTGGAGCAAATGCTCAATGTAATGACGATCTGAGCTGCACATGCTTACCTAATTACTTTGGAGATGCTTACACGGGTTGCCGACCTGAATGTACTATAAACTCAGAATGTTCACGCACAAAAGCTTGCATAAATCAACGTTGTAGGGATCCTTGTAAAGGAACTTGCGGCGCCAACGCCAGATGTAATGTTGTTAATCACATTCCAATGTGTAGCTGTCCACCTGATATGACTGGAAATCCATTTACTCAATGTCGACAAGTTGAAAGAGGTATGTAATCTCACTTGTTTTGAATTTATATTTTTTTCTGAGTATAAACACATTTTTAAGTTTAAAAAAAATTTTACAGTTCCAGTACAAGAACCGTGTTATCCAAACCCCTGTGGACCTAACAGTTTATGCAAAGTTATTGAAAATCATGCAGTTTGCTCTTGTCAGCCGTCGTTCACTGGCAGTCCTCCTGCTTGCAGACCTGAATGCGTCGTTAGTTCAGAATGTCCTTTAGAACAAGCTTGTCTTAATAACAAATGCCAAGACCCATGTCCAGGTTCTTGCGGACAAAATGCCAAATGTCAAGTCATCAACCATAATCCAATCTGTAGCTGTTTCGAAAGATATACGGGTGATCCGTTTGTTAATTGTTATCCTGTTCCAAGTAAGTAATACATTTATCATTAGTATAATATAAATTAAAAAACTTCTTTTATGCAACAAACAATTTTCTAGTATTTTTGATTCTATTTTCTCTTCAAATGGTTCGTATTGAAAATTTTTGAAGTCAATATAACCAAATAATAGTTCATTTTCAAGTTAAATAATTGAAAAACAAAATAATTTAAAATGATATTCAACTTTCATTCAAATTAACAATGTATAGTTCATTGAATATGGACTAATATAATTTATAATAATTGTAAATAAATTCAGAACTTATAAAATCAATTAAAACATTTTTTTGTCAACATTTTATCAAAATAATAATAATATACATTTGTGTATAATAAAATGACTCATTTTTAAATGTTTAAAACAAACATTCATCAAACTCTTTCAAAACGTTAATTTTTAAACACAATCATTAATTAACAATATAATTTCTAGTTGAACCGCCAAAACCAGAGAATCCGTGTGTACCAACACCTTGTGGCCCCAATGCTGATTGCCAAGTGCGCGGCGAAGCATATGCCTGTTCATGTCTTCCAAATTACATTGGCGTACCGCCCAACTGTAGACCAGAATGTACAATTAATCCAGAATGCCCGCCGCATCTTGCTTGCATGCAGCAGCGTTGTAGTAATCCATGTGACGGCGTATGCGGCGTTAATGCCCAGTGCAGCGTCGTTAATCATAATGCTGTTTGCACGTGCAACGACGATTATCAGGGAGATCCGTTCTCTCTTTGTCAACCAAGTCCTAAGGGTAAGTACGCTGATCTATCAATCACGAATTCCGTGCTTGATATTCATTTACTCTTTGGTATTTGTGGTCCTCTTTGCATGCCTTCGTGTGCTAGGCAGGTAAGTACGAGGAAAATCCTTTTCTGTCCACTGTTTGTCTTGCTGTAACTCCTGTTCTATTCTTCTGTTGATGGTTGGTAACCGGTACTCATGTGCCATTCTTTCTTCTATCAATACGCCTGCTTCGAAAATGCTGCAATAATATGTTGCATCAAAAAATATTATTTATTTATTTGAATATACAATTCAGTACATTAATATCTTGAGATATTTTTATTGAGAGTAATGATACATTTTTAAAATTATCCCATTGCCCCTTGACATGGATTTACTATACAATGTGTGGCTGATATTGAATTACTTTATCAATTGATGTTTATAACAGATTTATTTATTTACTTTTTAACTGTACATTATCCAAATGTATAGACAAAATGTATGTACATAGTGTTATTTATTCCATCACATACGACTGCAAATCTACTTAATAATGAAACCAAAAAGACTACAAATACAATAGATCTACTTACAAGTTTACTAAAGTTGCAAAAACTATCAACATGCCAAATGCCTTATTAACATGCCTGATGAGTTAAATTTAAGAATTACTTTTCTGCGCTCTCGTCTGCAATGACGCAAATATGCCATTGCTAAGAGCTTGCGAAAAATATTTTAACAAAAATCTGCACTCTGATACGAAACGACGCCAATAATTTTCAATATTCTACCTTCGACATGCTTAATAAACCCTTTGCCCTAATCAACACTGCGCCCAAAGTTTTTCAATTTTCTTCAAATCTAAAATCCGCGTTTAATGAAATTATTTGCAAATAAAACTAAATAATACTAAATAATAATACTAAATAACAATTTACACCGTACTAAAGTAATCGAAAGCGAGACTAAAACAAAGTTCAATCAAATAACCTTGCCTTGAAAAAAAGTGATAATTTTTAGCGAATTAAAAGTTGTGTCACAGCTCCCAGCACATGTGCTGCAACTTTTATCCATAATCAAATTCTTATTGCAGTCACGTACCTACCCGCGTTAGACAATAGAAATCCGTGCGTGCCGTCGCCGTGCGGCGAAAACGCAATCTGCCGCGAGCAAAACGGCGTTGGCTCCTGCATCTGCAAACCCGATCACCAAGGAGATCCTTATGTGTCCTGCCGACCGGAGTGCACTAGCGACTCCGACTGTCTCGCTTCGTTGGCCTGCGTTCATTTCAAATGCCGCGATCCCTGCCCCGGAGTCTGCGGCGTCAATGCCCAATGCAGTCCTGTCAATCACTTGCCAACTTGCAACTGCCTTCCACAATATACCGGCGATCCCTTCAGAATATGCACCAAAATTGTCAAAAGTAAGCACCGCGACCTTGTTGTTCTACACCGGCATAAACGAGAGAAACCGAATTTGTTACGACTTAAGAGGACGTCGGAGTCACCTGTTTTATCAACAATTTGCAAATTCGGTTCCGAACTTTACGGCTCGAAAAATGCTCCGATCAAGCTGAAATTTCACAGGCTTACTCAAAATAAGCTTTAGAATTGCGCTCTGGAGCGCTTACTCAAAATAAGCTTTAGAATTGCGCTCTGGAGCTACTTTTTAAAAAAAAAATTTTTGAAAATTTTTCTCATTTCAAAATTTTTTTTCAAAAATTTTTTTTTTTTAAAGTAGCTCCAGAGCGCAATTCTAAAGCTTATTTTGAGTAAGCCTGTGAAATTTCAGCTTGATCGGAGCATTTTTCGAGCCGTAAAGCTCGGAACCAAATTTGCGAATTGTTGATAAAACAGGTGACTCCGACGTCCTCTTAACTTTAAATTTTCGCGAATAATTGCAATTGTTATAACGTCACGCTAAAACAACACCTTATTTCGATTCCTATCAGTCCAAGAAAACAGATGCAATCCTTCGCCCTGCGGCCCGTACAGTCAGTGCCGCGTGGTGAGCAACCAAGCGGTCTGCTCTTGCGCAAGCAGCTCCATAGGCAGCCCACCGAATTGCCGTCCCGAGTGCATCGTAAACGAGGAGTGCGACGCCAAATTGGCTTGCGTCAATCAGAAGTGCATCTCGCCTTGTCCAGGCGTTTGTGGAATTAACGCTCAGTGTAGGGCAATCAAGCACAGTCCTATATGCGTTTGCAATCCAGGATTAACGGGAGATCCCTTTACTCGATGTTTCCCAATTCCAAGTAAGACCCCGGCCAAGTTGTTATACGCCTAACCCAATAACCTGCTGTTCATTACAACGATATACAAGAATTTAAAAAGCTCATTAATACACTATTGCGAAATTTTAAAAAATAATTGCGAAACGATAAATTACGCTAACATTGTTATTCGAGTCACTTCACTTACCCCTATACAGCATCTTGCACAATTCACATGGTAAGATAAATGTACTTTGTTACCCAGTTGCCGACGATAGATACGAAATCCGACCTGTAAAGAATCCTTGTATACCTTCACCTTGTGGGCCATACTCGCTGTGCAGTGACAACTCGGGAATACCTTCCTGTACTTGTCAGCCTAACTGCCTAGGCAGTCCACCCAATTGCCGACCAGAATGCACCGTAGACTCAGACTGTCCAAAGCACCTAGCCTGTTCCAATCAGAAATGTCGCGACCCTTGTGCTGGAGCTTGCGGCTATTTAGCACAGTGTAGCGTTTACAATCACGTACCTTCCTGCATTTGCCCGCAAGGATACACTGGCGATCCTTTCTCTTACTGCAATCTGTACCAAGCACCAAGTAAGATAATTATTCAGTGGAAAACTAACGTTATCGATTTTTTTGTCACATCAAACACAATTCTTTTATTTTATTTTTTTGCATTGAAAAATAACGAATTTTCTATCGATTCATATTTATTAACAACATTAACGCGACGTGAACGTAAACAAAATTGTCATTTTTTTTTATTAGCCGATGCACCAATATTATCCGAAGATTTGTGTGTACCCAATCCTTGCGGCTCAAACGCCAAATGCTACAATGGAAAATGCACTTGTAACGCCGATTATCACGGTGATCCTTACTACGAATGTCGCCCGGAGTGCGTATTAAACAGCGATTGCCCGTCAAATAAAGCCTGCCAAAATCAAAAGTGCGTCGATCCTTGCGTGGGCGTATGCGCATCTACAGCAACGTGTAGTGTATACAATCACGTTGTTGTATGCAGCTGTCCCCAAGGAATGACAGGAAACGCATTTATACATTGTGCTGTTGTCGAAGGTACAATTATTCGGACTTTATTATACTATAACAGTTTTTTCTGAAATTACTCAAAAGTTTTTGTTGTAACGTTAAAAAATAAAAATACAAACATTACTTATATTAATTTTAAAAGCTTCGCGTGCAAAAATTAATACTTGAATAATTACAAAACTTTATTAAAAATTATGAGATATGGAAAAAATTGTTATAGTTTACAAATTTTTGTTAAAAGGAAATCATTTAAACGTTTTTTATCATTTCCTCGCAGACGTTCAAATAAGAAATCCTTGCACGCCATCTCCTTGTGGTCCTAATAGTGTATGCCGGACAAATAATGGCCAAGCAATTTGTGCTTGTTTACAAGGCTACCTTGGCAGTCCTCCAACATGTAGGCCTGAATGTACGGTTAATTCCGACTGTCCTAAAAACGAAGCGTGCAGTAATCTTAAATGTAGAAACCCATGCAAAGGAGCTTGTGGTATTAATGCCGAATGTCGCGTTATCAATCACAATCCATTGTGTAGTTGTCCTGCCGACTATACTGGAAATCCTTTCTACCGGTGTCAACTTGATGTGAAACGTAAGGAAATCCTTAGTATTTTTAACAATAACCTGCTTTCGCGTTCGGGATTAAATGTCAATTTTATCGATAGCTTTTGTGACTTTGTAGCAAACCAATTTAACGTCTAACGAAAATCGAAAATTATTTGTACACCATAACTTTAAAATTCCGTCAAGCTTAAAATAATCGTTATTATGTATGTTTAGCACCTCAATTTGAGGAACAACCTTGCCCATCCTGCGTTTGTGGTCCCAACGCACAATACGAATCCATCAATGGTCACCCTTCATGCGCTTGTCTCCCAGACTTTGCGGGTTCACCGCCGAATTGTAGACCTGAGTGCGTTAGTAATTCAGAGTGTCCAACTCATCAGGCATGTCTAAATAATAAATGCAAAGATCCATGCGTTGGATCGTGTGGCAGCAATGCTAATTGTCACGTCGTCAGTCATACGCCAATGTGCGTATGTCGCGAGGGTCATACTGGCGATCCTTTCACAGCCTGTTATTATGCCCCAGCACGTAAGAAATAAGTCTTATTATACACTAACTTGAAGGAAATTAAAATTCCCTATAAATGAGTACCAAAGAATACCTATTGCTAGTCAAACAGTACAACTTAAGATTTAATTAATTAAGCGATTTTTTTCTACACTGTACCCAATGAAAATACATGCATAGAGATGTATTATTCTACATGAAAATATTTATAAAATTAATATTTTAAATGGATTATTGTAATATTTTAGTGCCGCACCCAGCTGAAACATTGAGCCCCTGTACACCATCCCCATGTGGTCCAAATGCCGTTTGTAAAGAGCAAAACGGTATAGGTTCTTGCCAATGTATACCAGACTATTTTGGAAATCCCTACGAAGGATGTCGCCCTGAATGCACCCTCAATTCTGATTGCGTATCAAACCTGGCTTGCATTAAAATGAAGTGCCAGAACCCCTGTCCTGGAATTTGTGGCTATAATGCTGAGTGCCAGGTCATTAACCATTTGCCCAGTTGTTATTGCCCGCCCAAATTTACCGGAGACCCATACAGTTATTGCCGACCCTACCAGGCGCCACCCAGTAAGTTTTATTTAGAAACAAAAAACCAGTGCTTTGGAACTTGACCACTATGCAAGCGCACATATTTTGATTCGTTGTCAAATTGCCCTTGCAGCTGATAAGATCACATATAACGCTGATATTTTGCCCTGCCTTACTGACCGTTACTAATGCAACCACTTGTAACTTTTTTTACAAAAAAGTTATCAAGTCCACCCCACGTTACCCCAGCTTTTCAATGTTTCAATACCACGGAGCGCTTATCAATATAACACCAAATTTAATGAAGCAAATCAATGATGCTGTGCCAGTTGATTACCTCATATAATTTACTCACTCAAAAATATTTAAGGAAGCCACTATGAACGTTAACAACACCCCAATTAATATATTTTTATGCCTCTGCACTAAGTTTTGAATTAACAAAATTTTTGCACGACAAGAATACACGAAATTCGCTTTATTATTTAATGAAAAGTATTATTTTTAATTTTTCAATATTATTACTTTAATATTACTCGTTAACACTTAAAATTAAACTCATTTTTAGTTAATAAATTTTGTGATAAAAGCGCAAACTAAAAATTTATTTAATTATTTGCTATTTAAAATATTACCGCTTCACACGAATAGGTACTGCGTATTAACTTTTTTTAATCGCGATTTTTACGGTGCAAATGAAATTAATGCTTATAACGTACGTGAAAGACTGATTGTGTGCCAAAGCTTCAATAAGTGTTTTAATGGATTATATAAAATCAATAAGAATAACGTAGGTATTTATATAAAAAACATCATTAGTGTTAAAAATGTCAACTAGTCAACGAAAAATTAAAACTACACGATTACGTGATTTAAAATTGCAGTAAACGAGGTAGCAACTAATCCATGCAGCTCTTCGATTTGTGGACCAAATGCCAATTGTCGAGTTGTAAACGGCCAAGCTGTTTGCTCTTGCCAACCAACGTTCGTTGGTTCTCCGCCCAATTGCCGACCTGAATGCGTAATGAGTTCAGAATGCCCGCTAAATAGAGCTTGCATCAATCAAAAATGTACCGACCCTTGTCCCAGTACTTGTGGAATTAATGCCATTTGTAAGGTTATCAATCACAGTCCTATTTGCTCTTGCATCGCTGACTATACAGGAGATCCGTTCAGTCGATGTTTCATATTAGAAAGTAAGATATCTTCAGTTTATTTTCACAAAATATATTCAAGTCGTAAGACAAATGCTAAGTTGAAAAACCTAACTTGTTTTAATTTAACACTTGCACTTTTTTATTTACACAATGGCAAATGAGAAGTAATACAGTTAAACAATTTATCAATAATTTCAGAACCAGTGATTACGATAAACCCTTGCATACCTTCCCCTTGTGGACCGTATTCTGAATGTCGAAACGTTGGCGATTTAGCATCTTGTTCTTGCCTACCCAATTACATTGGAAGTCCTCCAACCTGCCGTCCAGAGTGCAGTGTAAATTCTGATTGCCCAAGCAATCAAGCTTGCATTAACGAAAAATGCAGAGATCCTTGCCCTGGATTATGCGGTATTGATGCTACTTGCAGCTGCACAAATCACATACCTTCTTGCCTGTGCCCACCATCTTATACTGGCGATCCATTTAGCTATTGCAAGCCATTACCACCAACAATTGAAACACGTAAGAAAGAATAATAATTGTTGTTTTTATAACAATTCGTGTATTGCTACAAAAAAAATCAAAATCTACATATGTAAATATAATAATTCCAGAACCTGAACCTATTGATTCTTGCAATCCTTCCCCATGTGGACCAAACGCCCTTTGCCAAGATGGCATTTGCACCTGTTTACCCTTGTATCAAGGAAATCCGTACATAGGTTGTCGCCCAGAATGCACTCTCAATACTGATTGTGATATGAGTAAGGCATGCATTAATCAAAAATGCGTTGATCCTTGCCCTGGTATATGTGGTTCCTCGGCTCAGTGTAAAGTGTACAACCACGTTCCAATATGCACGTGCCCTGACGGTACGAGAGGAAATGCATTTGTTGCTTGTTACCCGTATGGTACGTTCTAAACCAGATTCCTCAAAAATTCGAGTAATTATCTTTCATTTAATAACTTATTAATTTATTTATTAGAAAACGTTGTGAGAAATCCTTGTGACCCATCACCGTGTGGACCAAATAGTATTTGTCGAGAAATAAATGAACAGGCAGTGTGTAGTTGCTTAAATGGTTATTTAGGTAGCCCTCCATCTTGTAGACCTGAATGTACGCAAAGTTCGGAATGCCCTCGTGACCGTGCATGTAGCAACCAGAAATGCATTGACCCTTGCATTAGTGCATGTGGAATAAGAGCAAAATGTCGAGTAATAAATCATAAACCGATATGCAGTTGTTTAGAAGGATTTACTGGAAATCCATTTATTTTGTGCCAAATAAGTAAGAACTTTTTTTATTTTAAAACACTTTTTTAATATTCTAGCGCAAACTTCATGCTTATATATTGTTAAATAAAATAGGTGAATCTCCAATTGAAAGTAGTCCTTGTGAACCATCACCATGTGGTCCAAATGCTCTGTGCAAGGAGATAAATAATTTAGCTTCTTGTTCTTGCTTACCAGAGTTTATTGGAGCTCCACCAAATTGTCGACCAGAATGCGTTAGTAATAGTGAATGTCCTAATGATTTGGCATGTATAAATAGGAAATGTAAAAATCCTTGTGAAGGCACATGTGCTTTTAATGCTAACTGTCGTGTAGTTAGTCACACTCCCATGTGCTTCTGTCCCGCGCCACTTACAGGAGATCCATTTTCACAATGCACAGCTAGTGAGTTTTTTTATTATATCAGATAAATCCTTATAAACTCTAGTGATTAAAACAACCTACCTTTTTTTTTTAGTAAATGACTATCCCGAAATCAATACAGATCCTTGTACACCGTCACCATGCGGTACTAATGCTATATGCAAAAAGAAAAACAATGTCGGATCGTGTACTTGTCCACCTGACTACATAGGCAATCCTTATGAGGGATGCCGGCCGGAATGTATTGTAAATTCAGACTGTTCTTCGAACTTTGCTTGTATACGAAACAAATGTAAAGACCCATGCCCAGGTACTTGTGGATTCAATGCAGAATGCCAAGTCATTAATCATTTACCTTCGTGTATTTGTATTACTGGTTACACTGGAGATCCATTTAAGTCGTGCCACCAGTTACAAATGACTGGTAATTTTTCAACATTTATTATTTCGAATTTATATTCTATGATAGAAAATATTCTTATTTGTACGTTTTATGTAAAGTTCCAGTTCCATCAGACCCATGCATGCCTTCTCCTTGTGGTCCCAATAGCGTTTGCCGAGTGAATAGTAATCAACCAGTATGTTCTTGCCTAGCAGGATATATCGGTACTCCTCCTGGGTGTAGACCAGAGTGTACTGTTAGCTCAGAATGTGCATTAAATCAAGCTTGTATCAATCAAAAATGCATAAATCCATGCCCAACTCCGTGTGGTAGAAACACCAATTGTTTAGTAAACAATCATAGTCCGTTTTGCACCTGCAAGGACGGTTTTACGGGAGATCCATTTTCTTCGTGCTTCCCTGTTCCAAGTAAGAAAAATGATTCAAATCATTTTAAATATTTAAAAAAGTGTCTCTAAAATTAAACATTTTTTTAGTCATCTCAAATCCACCGCCTGCATCTATAAATCCTTGTTTCCCATCACCATGCGGGCCTAATGCAGAATGTCGAGATAATGGTGGTTTCCCCTCATGTTCTTGTCAAGCAACGTATATTGGCAGTCCTCCAAATTGTAAGCCGGAGTGTGTCATAAATTCTGATTGTTCAAGTAATCAAGTTTGTATAAATCAAAAATGCCGCGATCCTTGCCCGGGTTCTTGCGGATTCGGAGCTGAATGTCAAGTAATAAATCACATTCCTACGTGCACGTGTCCATTTGAATATATTGGCGATCCGTTTGTTATGTGTTCTTACAAACCACCAACTCGTAAGTTTCTAAAAAAGATTACTTTAAGATTTTTGAAGATTTAACTAATTTCCATCAATTATGCTATTGTAGAACAAGAGCCTATTGATCCATGTGCATCATCGCCTTGTGGCAGAAATGCCATATGTAATGGAGGTGTATGCTCATGTAAACAAGAGTATCATGGTGATCCTTACGTCGAATGCCGACCTGAATGTGTGATTAATGCTGATTGTGCTTCCAATAAAGCTTGCATTAACAACAAATGCAAAGATCCTTGTCCAGGCGTTTGTGGAACAAATGCAGAGTGTAATGTTTTCAATCACATACCAATATGTAGCTGTTTACCTAAAACAACCGGCAATGCCTTTATTTCATGTAAACCAGTCGAAGGTAGGCTGTGATTTTATTTTGTGGTTTGCAAATTTTCACATAATTTTCTTTTCTGTAACTTATTCCTTTATCGTTTCCTTTATTAAATTAGACCCAGTTATTACGGAACCATGTGCACTTTCTCCTTGTGGTCCAAACAGTATATGTCGATCGATAAATAATCAAGCTGTATGTTCATGCGCACCAGGATACCTTGGAAGCCCTCCGCTTTGTAGACCGGAATGTATTCGTAGCACAGATTGCAATAAAAACGAAGTCTGCACAAATCAGAAATGCATGAATCCATGCCCAAGTACGTGTGGAATAGCAGCACTTTGTCAAGTTATAAATCATAGTCCCATTTGTAGTTGTGCAGAAAGATTTACAGGAAATCCTTTCATAAGATGTATCGCGATACGTAAGAAATTTGAAATATATCTTATATAAAATTTCTTTTAGACCTTATTTCTTATTAGCTGGTACAGCGGTTTCAGATATCGAAGAAAAACATCCGTGTCAACCTTCTCCTTGTGGATTAAACGCACAATGTCAAGCTATAAATAACCAAGCATCCTGCTCTTGCTTACCCGATTTTACTGGCGAACCTCCAAATTGTCGAGCAGAATGTATTAGCAATAGTGATTGTGACTTGAATTTGGCTTGTAGAAATAAAAAATGTACGAATCCATGCACTGGAGCTTGTGGTGTTAATGCGCAATGTCATGTTGTAAGCCACACTCCAATGTGTTCGTGCTTACCGACTTACACGGGAGATCCCTTTACACAGTGTTATTCTCAAAGTAAGGATCTAATATTTAACCAAATTATATTATAAAAATCGTAAATTGGATAGCTTATTTTTATATTTCATTTTTATAGCTTTCGAAATCATTAAACCATCTTCTCCGTGTACGCCATCGCCTTGCGGAATAAATGCAGTATGTAGAGAAAATAATGGAATAGGATCATGCACATGTTTATCAGATTACATTGGTAATCCTTACGAAAGTTGCCGCCCAGAATGTTCAAGTAATACAGATTGTCCAACAAATTTAGCTTGTATTCGCAATAAATGCAAAGATCCTTGTCCTGGAACTTGTGGACAAAATGCTATTTGCCAAGTAGTCAATCACTTACCTTCTTGTACATGCCTTCCCAAGTATACGGGAGATCCGTTCACTTACTGTCGGGAATATAATGAGGGTAAATAAAAATAATATAAATAATGACTGAAAATTTATTTCAAGATAAAAATAATTTTATTTATTTAATAGATGTCTATGAAGTTCCAAGAGATCCATGTAGCTTAAACGTGTGTGGACCTAATAGTCTATGTCGTGTAAATAATGGACAAGCAGTTTGTTCTTGCAAGCCGCAATATATTGGCAGTCCACCTGGTTGTAGACCTGAATGTACGATTAATTCAGAATGTCCGGACGATAAAGCTTGCATAAATCAAAAATGTTCTGACCCATGCGTTGGTGTTTGTGGTAATAACGCAAATTGTAAAGTTATACGTCATAGTCCTATTTGCGTTTGTCCATCTGGTTACACTGGAAATCCGCATACATCCTGCTTTTATGGTTGGTACTGAAATGTATAAATTAAAAAAAAATTCATACTTACATACATCATCTTTTTATTTAGATGAAAAACCAATATTTACACCGGTTCAACCTTGCAATCCTTCACCTTGCGGACCGAATTCTGAATGTCGGGACCACAATGGTCTTGCAATTTGTACTTGCTTCGCAGATTATATCGGAATCCCGCCAAATTGTCGTCCAGAATGTACAGTTAACACTGATTGTGCAAGTAATTTAGCTTGCATTCGCAATAAATGTTTAGATCCTTGCCCTGGATCATGTGGATTGGAAGCAATTTGTAATGTTTACAATCACATTCCTACATGTACTTGTTTAAGCGGATTTACTGGAGATCCATTTACTTCTTGTCAGAGGATACCTATACGTGAGATATTTTACTTTTTATATCTTTTCTTCCAACTTCATCTATTTAAGTGTTATACATTGTAATTTTAGAACAAGAACCAATTGAAACAGATTTATGTAATCCATCGCCATGTGGAGCTAATGCAAATTGTAGAGATGGAATATGTACATGTCAAGCCGAATTCCAAGGAGATCCATACAATGGTTGTAGACCTGAATGTGTTGGGAATGAAGAATGTGCATTTAATAAAGCTTGTGTTCGTAATAAGTGTATTGATCCATGTATTGGGATTTGTGGACAAAATGCGCAATGCTTAACATCAAATCATATTCCTATTTGCACTTGCCCAACAGGAATGACTGGCAATGCTTTTATTTCCTGTACTCCTTATAATGGTATTTATTTTATAAATATGAATTTTTCAGAAATATTACTTAAAGTACAGTTACTTTAAATTCGATATTTTTAAAATTTTAGTTATATCAGAAAATCCATGCATTCCATCACCTTGTGGACAAAATAGTCATTGCAGAAATCAAAATGGACTTGCTATATGTAAATGTATTGAAGGATACATTGGTAGTCCACCAACTTGTCGTCCTGAATGTACAGTATCCTCTGATTGTCCTCAAGTATTAGCTTGCATTAATCAGAAATGTCGAGATCCTTGTCCTGGCACGTGTGGATTAAATACGCAATGTTTAGTGAAAAATCATAATCCAATTTGTACTTGTCAAAATCGTTTTACCGGAAATCCATTTATTTCGTGCTCACCAATAAGTAAGTTTAAGTTATAATTTTATTTTTTAATCTTTAGAGGTCCAGAAATGAAGGTTTTTCAATTCATTTAAGAAATGTGTAAAATTCGTAAACATAAATTTACTACACAAAAATTTTAAAATCTATTTCGATTTTCTCTGGTCCTTTAACGATTAAACTATAATAAAAACGAGTAGATGAATATAAAAATACATTATTATTTATAGTGGATACTCCAGAGGAACCTATTAATCCATGTTATCCATCTCCATGTGGGCCTTATTCTCAATGTGAAGTTGTAAATCAGCTTCCAATTTGCACTTGTTTACCTGATTACCAAGGCAGTCCACCAAACTGTCGACCAGAGTGTATAAATAGTAACGAATGTGACAATAGATTAGCATGCATCAATCAAAAATGTAAAAATCCATGCATAGACTCCTGTGGTACAAACGCTGAATGTCACGTTGTAAATCATATTCCAGTATGTTTGTGTACATCAGGCTTTACTGGAGATCCATTTACTCAATGTTCACCTATTCCAAGTAAATTATACTTTTTTATAAAACAAATTTTACGTGCAAGTTTAAAATGTAAAACCAAATCTTTATATTTTAGTTATAGAAAATAATAAACCCTGTTCACCAACTCCATGTGGAGCTAATGCAATATGTAGAGAACAAGGAAACGCCGGATCGTGTTCTTGCTTATCTGATTATATTGGAAATCCATACGAAGGCTGCAGGCCAGAGTGTATAATGAATTCAGATTGCCCTGCTAATTTAGCCTGTGTACAAAGCAAGTGCACAGATCCTTGCCCTGGAACATGCGGACAAAACGCGTTGTGTCAAGTGATCAACCATTCTCCACGTTGCGTATGCTTCGAAGGATATACTGGAAATCCTTTCAGTTATTGCACACTTACACCTATTCGTAAGACATTTTAAATTACAATATTGAATACAAATTTATTTTATTCAAATACTACAAACTCATACTTATCAACAGAAACGGAACCGGTTAATCCATGTAGCTTATCACCTTGCGGACCAAATAGTGAATGCAGAGTAAACAATAACGTACCAATTTGTTCATGCCGAGCAACATTTGTTGGATCGCCACCAAATTGCAAACCAGAATGCGTAGTGAATACTGAATGCCCAATGAATCAAGCGTGTGTAAATCAAAAGTGTACAGATCCTTGTCCAAATTCATGTGGTCTGAATGCTAATTGTAGAGTTATCAATCACAGTCCAATTTGCTTCTGTAAGACCGGTTTCACCGGAGATCCATTCACGCAATGTACATTTATCGGTATGTTAATTATTAAGTTCACAAAACTTAATTTACGATAATTATCATAATTTACAAATGAAATTATTAAAATCTTTTCAGTCTCAAATGTTATTGCGCAACCTCAAGATCCTTGTATCATTTCACCATGTGGTGCTAACGCTGTTTGTAAAAACATTAGAGATACAGCTGCGTGCTCTTGTTTACCCAACTTCATTGGAAGTCCGCCAAATTGCAGACCAGAATGCGTAGTCAATTCGGACTGCCCAAGCAATAAGGCTTGCATGAATAACAATTGTAAAGACCCGTGCCCAGGATCCTGTGGTTTTGATGCAATTTGCTCGGTATTTAATCATGTTCCTATTTGCAAATGTCGTGACATGTTTACGGGAAATCCCTTCGATCGATGTTCCCTAGTACCCCCGCAAAGTAAGAATAATTGATCAATTGTACCACTTTGTATTACTAATTAGAATAGTTCACTAAATTATATAAATTATAGGTTCATCCGAAGTTGACTTGTGTTTATCAAATCCATGTGGTCCAAATGCTCAATGTAATAATGGAGTTTGTACATGCATTCCTGAATTTTTCGGTAACCCTTACATAGGCTGTAGGCCGGAATGCGTTCTTAATTCAGATTGCTCTAGAACTCAAGCTTGTGTACAAAACAAATGCAAAAATCCTTGCCCTGAACCATGCGGATATAATGCACAATGTACTGTTGTAAATCATGTACCTGTGTGCACTTGTAACACTGGTTATGAAGGAAATGCTTTCATACAGTGTTATCCAGTTAAAGGTAGATTATTATAAATTTATATTACACAACTAACAGCTGTTTTTCAATTAGATTTTATTGCAGTATCAGAATGTTAAGAATTATTTTTTCAATTGCATTAAAAATTAATGGTTTTATAATTTTTTATTGTAGAATCAACCCCAATATCACCATGTGCTCAGTCCCCTTGTGGTCCAAATAGTTTATGTAGACCCATCAATGGGCAAGCAGTATGCTCTTGCATTCAAGGATATATTGGCAATCCACCATTATGTCGCCCTGAGTGTGTTACAAATTCAGACTGTTCTTTAAATCAAGCTTGTACAAACCAAAAATGTAAAGATCCATGTATTGGTGCCTGTGGCATTAATACATTGTGCAAAACTGTGAAACATAATCCAATATGTCATTGTGCATCCAAATTTACTGGAGATCCTTTCATAAGATGTTTCCCAATGCGTAAGATCATTAAAAACATACATCAGTTTCTTGATATTTTTACTTCATTTTAAACTGCAATCTTTATATTTTCTTTAGCTGAAGCAGTTTTGCCCCCATCAAATCCATGTCAACCATCACCATGTGGTCCTAATTCTCAGTGTCAAGTTGTAAATGAACTACCTTCTTGTAGTTGTTCGCCCGATTTTAATGGATCTCCGCCAAATTGTAAACCTGAATGTATTAGTAACAGCGAATGCCCAAGCAATCAAGCGTGTATAAATAACAAGTGTAAAGACCCTTGCCCAGGTTCGTGTGGCTTCAATGCAGAATGCCGTACAGTTTCACATGTTCCTATGTGTTACTGCCTTAGTCAATACACTGGTGATCCATTTACACGATGTGACATTAGACCTCGTGAGTTTACTCTGAAATTTTTTAATAGCTAAAACCATTACTATTGAAAAAAATACTTATTCCTACAAAATTATCTTTACAGTTGACCAGCCTATAGAATCTTTAAATCCTTGTCTACCATCTCCTTGTGGTCCAAATGCAGTATGCACTCAACAAAACAATGTAGGAGCATGCTCTTGTATTCCAAATTACATTGGCAATCCTTATGAAGGATGTCGACCAGAATGCATCGCTAATTCCGACTGTTCTCTCGATCTTGCTTGTGTAAACTCAAAATGCAAAAATCCATGTCTTGGTACATGTGGATTAAATACTCAATGCCAAGTTGTTAATCATTTAGCAGTTTGTTCATGCTATCCTAATTATAGTGGCGATCCATACAGAATATGTTCAGTTATAAAACCTGAAGGTATATATTTTTTAAAGTGCTTAAATTTAATTTTGAAGAATTCGAAACTACTTGAAATATTTTACAGATAATCAACTTGATGTAACCAACCCTTGTGCTTTAACTTTCTGTGGACCGAACAGTCAGTGCCGAGTAGTTAATAAAATAGCCGTTTGTTCTTGTTTACCTGAATATTCAGGTTCTCCACCAGGTTGTAGACCTGAGTGTGTTAGTAGCTCAGAATGCCCATCAGATAAAGCATGCATAAACCAAAAATGTAGCAATCCTTGTCCAGCTTCATGTGGACTTAATTCCAATTGTAAAGTTATCAATCATTCTCCACATTGCACATGTTCTTCCGGATTTAGTGGTGATCCATTTACTATTTGCTTCTCAATGCCTCGTAAGTCAAATTACTTGAAAATCTACTTGACTTAATAATTTATTTATTTCACGATTAACTTACGTAATATAAAATTTGCAGCATCTCCTCCCATTGAAAAACCGGCAGAGCCGATTGATCCTTGTATTCCATCGCCATGCGGTCCTAACGCTAATTGTCGCAATATTGGTGGTTTAGCTTCATGTGCATGCGAACAAAAATACTACGGCTCACCACCCAATTGCAGACCAGAGTGTACGATAAACTCCGAGTGCTCGAGTAGTTTAAGTTGTATACGACAAGAATGCCAAGATCCTTGTATAGGAAGTTGCGGTATATTCGCAAAATGTACTGTAATTAATCATGTGCCAATTTGTTCCTGCCCAGAAGGTTATACAGGAGATCCTTTCAGCGTGTGTAGCGTACAAATAGAAAAGCGTAAGAAACACATTTAATATCTATTTGCCAAAAAATTTTAGTGATCATTTATTAAGTAAAATTAATATTACAGCCCCTATTGAACAAGCAGATCCTTGTTCTTACGTTCAGTGTGGCTCAAATGCTAAATGCAATAATGGGCAATGCTTCTGCTTGCCTGAATTTAATGGTGATCCGTATATTGGTTGTCGACCGGAATGTGTATTAAATAACGATTGCGACTTCAATAAAGCCTGTCTTCGGCAGAAATGTGTTGACCCTTGTCAAAATACTTGTGGACAAAATGCCGTTTGTAAAGTCTACAATCACATACCTATTTGCACTTGCCCATCTGGTACTACTGGAAATGCATTTTCGTTCTGCACTTCCATCCAAAGTGGTACGTGTCTTCAAAATACAAATGTTTTACAATACTAAATATGTAAAAAATATGTAAAAAATATTTAAATTAAATTCGTCTCATCCATCCCCAACAGTTGAAATACCCACAAACCCGTGCAATCCATCACCTTGCGGGCCAAACAGTCAATGCCGACAAGTCAATGGGCAAGCAGTGTGTACATGCGTGGCTGGATATTTAGGCTCGCCTCCATCGTGCAGACCGGAATGTGTCGTTAGCTCGGAATGTGCACAAAACAAAGCTTGTAATAATCAAAAATGTGTCGACCCATGTCCAGGAGTTTGTGGTAATAGAGCCACTTGTAAAGTTGTGAGCCACAATCCTATTTGCAGTTGTCAAAATGGAATGACAGGAAACCCATTCATTTCATGCTTCCCAATTAGTAAGATTTATGGTTATAAAAATTATGAATTAATTTTTTAAATTTTATATAAACAATGCATAAACTTTCTTTTAAAGCCCAAAATCCGCCGCCAGTACCAGTAAACCCATGCGTTCCATCGCCTTGTGGGCCAAATTCACAGTGTCAAGTCAATAACGATTCACCGTCGTGTTCTTGTCTACCAGAATTTTTAGGATCTCCACCTAATTGCAGACCAGAATGTGTTAGCAATTCAGAATGCCCGAATCATTTAGCTTGTATCAACAAAAAGTGTCAAGATCCATGTCCTAATTCTTGTGCTTCGAATGCGCATTGTCACGTTATTAGTCACACACCAATGTGTACTTGCCCGTCAGGTTACACCGGTGATGCGTTTTCGTATTGTGCCTTAGACAGAGGTATTAAATTTATTAAAGTCAACAAACTATAAGTGACATTATCGTTAGGCTTTTATTAATCAAACAATATTTTATTTCAATTTAGTTCAAGATCAAATTCCAGTAAATCCTTGCAATCCATCTCCTTGTGGACCAAATGCTGTATGCAATCAACAACAAAACGCCGGTTCTTGTTCGTGTTTACCAAACTATATTGGAAACCCTTACGAGGGATGTAGACCCGAATGTACCCAAAATACAGATTGCCCATCAAACTTAGCTTGCATTGGACAAACCTGTAAAAATCCATGCCCTGGTACATGTGGAAGAAATGCAGAATGTTATGTTCAAAATCATTTGCCAACGTGTGTTTGTTTAGATAGATACACTGGAAATCCATTTACTTATTGCCAACCCATACCTCCACCATGTAAGAATATACAAATATACAGCTTTACTAATTTTTCAAAGCGATTTTATAAGAAATAATTTTAAGCTAAATCAGTTCTAACTCAAAATGTTTTAATTCATACAATTTTCATAAATTATTTTTATTTTACGTACAGCGAGTGACGTGTCAGTTATTAATGTATGCAGTATTACACAATGCGGTCCTTACGCTCAATGTAGAGAAGTTAACGGTCAAGGAGTATGCTCGTGTTTGCCGGAATTCATTGGAGTACCGCCGGCATGCAAGCCAGAATGTACAACAAATTCCGAATGCGAATCTAATCGTGCTTGCGTCAATAAGAAGTGCGTCGATCCTTGCCGTAATTCATGCGGACAAGATGCTACGTGCAGAGTCATATACCACAGTCCAATTTGTGCCTGCAAACAAGGTTTCACGGGAGATCCTTACTTACGTTGCTACTTTGCAAAACGTAAGAGAATTGCCTTAAAAATCATTTTTCAACTGCTCAAAAATTAAATCTAAACGTTGCAATTGAAAAACTTCTTTATTAAAAAAAAATACCTTACATTTTTTTAGCAATCGAACAACCTCTGGCAAACCCTTGCATTCCATCTCCATGTGGCTTGAATTCGTTATGCCAAAATAACAATGGCTTAGCATCTTGTTCTTGTGCTCCGACTTATTTGGGAACACCACCCAACTGTCGACCTGAATGTACAGTCAACTCAGATTGTGCAAGTGACAAAGCCTGTATTAACCAGCGTTGCGTTGATCCTTGTCCAGGATCTTGTGGATTAAATGCTGTTTGTACAGTTTTCAATCACATACCATCATGCAACTGTATCGAAGGATACAAAGGAGATCCATTTGCAAACTGCCAGTACAAACCAAGTATGACTCATTCGATCCAGCTAAATCTAGTATAACTAAAAGACAAAAAAACCATATCTCACATTTATTTATTTCGTATTTAGTTTTAGAATCAGTGCCAGAAGTACCCGAGTGCAACTGTGGCCCCAATACAGACTGCGTCAATAAGATTTGCAGATGTAAACCAGATTATTTCGGGGATCCATTAGTCGGTTGTAAACCCGAGTGCGTTCTCAATTCCGAGTGTCCAAACAATAAAGCGTGTATCCGTAATAAATGCGCCGACCCCTGTGTCAATACATGTGGGCAAAATGCTGAGTGTTACGTGGCACAACATATAGCCATGTGTAATTGTCCAGTCGGAATGACTGGCAATGCTTTTATATCCTGTCAGCCAGTTCCAGGTACTTGCACGATTTTCACGCGCCCTCGCCTAACTTACTTTCTTCCTCACGGAATTAATATCCAAATTATTTTTTTAAAATCTAGCTACGGTGGATAGGAGACCATGCTCGCCTTCTCCATGTGGCCTCAACAGCATTTGTAGGGAAATAAATAATAATGCCGTTTGTACTTGTGCCCCCAATTTCTTTGGCAGTCCACCCTCGTGCAGACCGGAATGTACCACAAGCTCCGATTGCACGAGAAATCGGGCTTGCGTTAATCAGAAATGCGTTGACCCATGCCCCGGTACTTGTGGCATTCAAGCGATTTGCCAAGTGATTAATCACAATCCGATTTGCTCGTGTCCACAGTCGTACACGGGCAATCCGTTCACTAGATGTTTCCCACACCGTAAGAAACGAATATTTAGAAACATTTCACTTCAGAGATAGAAAAAATATATAGTTTTAGCTTTTTAAATAAATAAGAAAACTAGTCAATTTTCTTCTATCTCTGAATGATTTTGAATAAAAAACAACCCAACAAACTTTAATGTAAAAACTATTTTGTATGTAGAACCAGCAGATATCACGCCACCAGTAAATCCATGTCAACCCTCCCCCTGCGGACCCTACGCAACTTGCCAAGTCGTGAACAATCTACCTTCCTGTTCATGCGAATCAGATTACATTGGTTCGCCGCCAAATTGCAGACCCGAATGCATTAGCAATTCCGAATGCCCTACCCAACAAGCCTGCATTAATAAAAAATGCAAAGATCCGTGCGTCGGTTCGTGCGGAGCCAATGCCGTGTGCAATGTCGTCAGCCACACGGCGATTTGCACGTGCAGCAATTTTTACAGCGGCGATCCATTCACGCAATGTTTCCCCGTATTGTGTAAGATTATTTAAACAGTTGACATAATGCTATTCGCAAAGTAGTAACGCTTTAACTATTTTTTAATTTTTTTCCCAAATTAAACCATAACTTGAATCTCATTCGACTAAATTACGTTAAGCCGTATGATATAGTTAAACAATTAACCAAAATCAAAGTAATTTTATTAATATATTTACATTAGTGTTTGACTTGTATTTTGCTGAAACGAATTAACGCAATTCCATTGAATGCAATGCATTTTTAATAAGATTCTTTAAATAACATTAAATTGCACGTACAAAAAGAATTTTATTAAATGGATTACCAAAAGTAAATGTAACTTTGTTTTGATTCTTTCATGCAAAAAATTAGTTCTCCACTTAATTATTGATATTAATTGCGACCTATTCGTACAGAGCTTCTTTACTTTGATCAAATTAACGCGTTAAGTAATACCATTTGAAAATTGATCTAACGACCTCCTAACAAGTAATCAATTTATCTCTAGTTATATAATTATGTATACATTAAAGTGAGCTTAATTTGCATTGTGTTGAAATTGTTTTTTAGCCGAGCCCCCGACCCAAGAATTGTTAAGTCCATGTACTCCCTCACCTTGTGGCGCTAATGCCGAATGTAAAGAACAAAATGGCGTTGGATCCTGCACCTGTTTACCCGACTACTTTGGAAACCCTTATGAAGGCTGTAGACCGGAATGCCTTCATAATTCTGACTGCCCGTCCAATTTGAGCTGTGTACAGAAAAAATGCCGTGACCCCTGTCCTGGCGCGTGCGGCCAAAATGCTGATTGCACTGCCGTTAACCATTTGCCCTCCTGTACATGTCGCCCAGGATACACAGGAAATCCATTCAGTTACTGTTCAGTTAACATTCCCAGTAAGTTATTCAAGAGTCTTACATTGCCTTGCTTTCATAACCCAACGCGATAAAGTATACATTGCCTAACCATTTTTTATTTAAAAAATATCCGACCTTTTTTTAATTTTTTTTTTATTTTTCATTTTTAAAATGCCATTTATTACGAAATTATTTTTTTGTTGCTTTCAACTCTCAAGAAAATATTTACTTTTATCAAGAAAAAAGTTTTTCGTTAAATGATTAACCAATACATGCATACCTCAACAAGCGCCACTTATACACAAATACATTACACAAATTTGATTCTTCCTTTATTTATTCAAACTAATCATTCATTAGGTGTGTACGAGAACGTCTGCACTCCGAACCCCTGTGGACCAAATAGTCAGTGTCGAGAAGTAAACGGTCAGTCCGTCTGTTCCTGTTTGCCTTCCTACGTAGGCAGTCCACCTGGTTGTAGGCCAGAGTGTGTGACAAGCACAGAGTGCCCATCAAATCTTGCTTGCGAAAACCAAAAATGCGTTAACCCATGTCCAAATCCCTGTGGTCTCGGTACCGATTGTACCGTCGTTAATCACAGTCCAATTTGCACTTGCAAGACCGGCTACACAGGAAATCCGTTTACCGTGTGCTCGATTATACCACGTAAGAATATTCTTTCAAAATTCATCTACTTTTTGTTCTTTCGCAAACCCAAAATTACCTTTACTTACCAACCAATTGTATTTTAGCCACACAAGTAGACACGCCAATATCACCTGACCCGTGCATACCATCGCCTTGCGGCAGCAATGCCGAGTGTCGAAACGTTAATGGAGTAGCCGCTTGCACTTGTCTCGACAAATATATCGGACAACCGCCCAACTGCCGACCCGAATGTTCCATTAATTCGGAATGCCCCGCTGACAAAGCCTGTATTAATCTTAAATGCATTGACCCGTGCCCCGGATCTTGTGGAGCAGCTGCTTTATGCTCCGTGACCAATCATGTACCAGGTTGCACCTGTCCTCCCGGATACACAGGGGATCCATTTACTCAGTGTAACCTACAGCCACCCAAACGTAAGACTTATTTTCCAGTGACAAACATTATTCTCCATACTTGACGCAACCACCATTTATTAAAAAAAAAATTACATTGTAAACTGTTATTTTAGCGTTCGAACCCGCTGACGAAGTAGACAAATGTAACCCATCACCTTGCGGCGCCAATGCCGCGTGCTCCGATGGAGTTTGCACTTGTTTGCCAGAATTTAAAGGAGATCCTTACTCGTCGTGTCGGCCTGAATGCGTTTTGAATTCCGACTGCCCCCGTGATCGCGTATGCCTTCAGCGGAAATGTCAAGACCCTTGTCCTGGAGCTTGTGCGTCGAATGCCCTTTGTACAGTTGTCAATCACATACCAATGTGCAGTTGTCCCAAAGGAATGACGGGCAGTGCATTTAGCCAATGCGTCCCAGTGCCAAGTACATATTATTTTATATTTTCAAAAATATGCTCATATTTGTTTGAAATATGTCTATAACAACAATTATATGAAATTGATTTTTAAATTATCTTATTTTGCAAGACTTTTATGAGCATATTTTTTACTAAATAAATATAAGTTAATTACAACTTATATTTGTTATACTTATAAATGTTAATCAATGAATAATATTTTCAACTTCTCCCTTAATAGTACAACCTCCAACAAATCCCTGCAACCCAACACCTTGCGGGCCAAACAGCGAGTGTCGTACCATAAGTGGCCAAGCAGTTTGCTCGTGTGTTAGAGGATACTTAGGAAGTCCCCCAACATGTAGACCAGAATGTGTTGTTAGTACCGATTGCCTCCAAAATCAAGCCTGTAATAATCAGAAATGTATTGACCCTTGCCCTGGAAGTTGTGGTCTTGAATCAAAATGCGAAGTCGTCAATCACAATCCGATTTGTAGTTGTCCTGTGCGATACACTGGAAATCCTTTTACGCAATGCATTCCAATTCGTAAGCATAACGACTCCTTGACAATAATTTTGACCTTTTTTAATTTTAAACAAATTTGTATATCAATAACACCATTACATTTTAGAGCCTAAAGAACCAACAGTCTCTGAAAATCCTTGTGTACCATCACCTTGCGGTCCGAATTCACAATGCAATGTTGTAAACAATTCTCCTTCTTGCTCTTGCCTGCCAGAATTTAACGGAAGCCCACCAAATTGTCGACCACAGTGCATTAGCAATGGAGAGTGTTCTAGTCAATTATCTTGTATAAATCAAAGATGTAGAGATCCTTGTCAAGGCTCTTGTGGTAGAAACACTTTATGTCAAGTAATTAGTCACATTCCAATATGTTCATGTATAGAATCATACACTGGCGATCCATTTACTCAGTGCAATCCTCAAACAATTCGTAAGTATTCACATAAACCAAAACTCATTTCTAATCTAAACGGATTTTAATTTTAATTTTATTTCGATAGAACAAGACAAATTTGTAACTCCATGTGAACCAAATCCCTGTGGTTCCAACGCAATCTGTAAAGATTTCAACGGAGTAGGTTCATGTACATGCATTCCTGATTATTTCGGTAACCCTTACGAAGGTTGTCGCCCAGAGTGTATAACTAACACAGACTGTTCACCAAATATGGGTTGTATCAATATGAAATGCAGAAATCCTTGTCTGGGAAGTTGCGGCAAAAATGCACAATGTCAAGTTATAAATCACCTTCCAATTTGTTCCTGCTTAGCAGATTACACAGGCGATCCGTTTAGATACTGCACTGTCATTCAAAAAGGTACAATTTAATATCCTTAAATTTAACGTTCTATAATAGATAGTCAAATAATTTCTCTTAACAATTTTTTATAGATGTAGAACAGCCAAGAAATCCTTGCAACCCATCTCCTTGTGGACCATACAGTCAATGTCGTGTAGTTAACGAACAGGCTGTTTGTACATGTTTACCAGAATTTTTAGGAACACCTCCAAATTGTAGACCCGAATGTACTGTAAGTGCTGAGTGTCCAATTAACAAATCCTGTTCTGGAAGAAAATGCATAGACTCTTGCCGTGGATCTTGCGGAATTAAAGCCAGGTGTGAAGTCATCAACCATGCTCCTATTTGCTCTTGTGATATTGGATATACAGGAGATCCATTCGCATACTGCGTTGAATTGCCAAGTAAGTACACCTCAAATATATATTCTAAATAAGTAAAAAATAGTAAAATTTAAAATGAAATTCAATTTATTCTATAATAAAAAGCAATTTTTTATAGATATATATTTTGTATGTGTACTAATTTTTATTATTTACAGAACAAGCAATTGAACCAGAGAATCCATGCATTCCTTCTCCTTGTGGACCTTATTCAGAATGTCGAGTAACAAATAACCAAGCATCTTGCATATGTTTGGAAACTTACATCGGAACGCCACCAAATTGTCGACCAGAATGTACAATTAATTCTGAATGTCCAAGCAATCAAGCTTGCATGCAAAACAAATGCAGAGACCCTTGCCCAGGATCATGTGGGCTTAATGCAGAATGTAATGTTCTTCAACATGTTCCAATATGTAGTTGTCCCACTGGCTACACAGGAGATTCGTTTTCTAGATGCTATTTACAACCACCTGAAACAGGTAAAATTTAAATTTAAATTGCCAAAGATTTTATTTAATATTTATTTATAATTTTTTATTATTTTTAATTAACATTATCTTTTTTTCAAACGAACTTTAGAACCCAGGCCAAGCAATCCTTGTGTAGATTGTGGTTCAAATACGATGTGTATAAACAATGTATGCGTTTGCTTACCTGATTATAACGGAGATCCGTACCTTGGATGTCGTCCGGAATGTGTCATGAATTCGGATTGTCAACGAAATCAAGCATGTATTAGACAAAAATGTAGTGATCCATGCATCAATGTTTGTGGAAAAAATGCTATATGTACAGTTATCAATCATGTACCAACATGTACTTGTTCAACGGGAATGATCGGAAATGCTTTCGTAGCATGTACGATTCAAGAAGGTACTTAATTTTAGTTTTAATTTTTTATAGATAATTAAATTCAAAATAATTAAAAAATTTTACCAATATTTACAGAGCCTCCTGTAACAAAAGATCCATGCAATCCATCGCCGTGCGGCTCTAACAGTCAATGTCGCAGAGTTAACGAACAAGCTGTTTGCTCTTGTGTTTCTGGATACTTAGGCTCGCCACCAAATTGTAGACCCGAGTGTATTGTTAGTTCAGACTGCCCTCTTAAACAGGCTTGCAACAATCAAAAATGTATAAATCCTTGCCGAGGACAATGCGGTATTAATGCATTGTGCCATGTTATTAATCACAATGTGATATGCAGTTGTCCGGAAGATTTAACGGGCGATCCGTTTACCTTATGCAGACCTATTCGTAAGTAAAAACGTTAAAACTGAAATAAACGATAAGAGTTTCAATGTTTTTTAATTTTGTAATAATTTTACAGCTTCTGTTCAACCAAGACCATCTGATAATCCTTGCATACCTTCACCATGTGGTCCAAACGCACAATGTCAAGTAATAAATAATAACCCTTCGTGTTCATGTTTGCCCGAATTCAAAGGATCTCCACCTAATTGCAGACCAGAATGCACAAGTAATAACGATTGCTCTAATCAATTAGCTTGTATTAATCAAAAATGCCGCGATCCTTGCCCAGGATCATGCGGTGCTTTTGCTGAATGCCGCGTATTTAGTCACACACCGATGTGCACTTGTCCTACTGGTTATACAGGAGATCCATTTACACAGTGTACTCCTCAACGACGTAAGTTATTTCCTCTCACAATATAACACAATTTTTTTTTCAGTTTGTATTGACCACTCGATATCGTTATTTCAGCACCAGTCGTATCTGAACAAGTAACTCCGTGTATACCATCACCGTGCGGACCAAATGCCGTATGTCGAGACCAAAACGGTGTAGGATCGTGCACTTGCTCACAAGATTACATTGGCAACCCGTACGAAGGATGTAGACCTGAATGTGTTATCAATTCAGATTGTCCATCTGACAGAGCTTGTATTAGATCAAAGTGTCAAAATCCTTGTCTTGGTACATGTGGCCAAAATGCATTGTGCCATATCGTTAATCACTTGCCAATCTGTACATGCCAGACAAGCTATACAGGCGATCCGTTTCGTTATTGCTCTCCTGAAACTGAAGATGACAAAGTTGTGAAAAATCCATGCCAACCATCACCTTGTGGCCCCAATAGCCAGTGCCGCGAATCTAATGGACAACCTGTTTGTACTTGCTTGTCAACCTTTATTGGCTCGCCGCCATTCTGCAGACCTGAATGTACAACTAGTTCAGAATGTTCAGCAAATATGGCTTGTATAAACAAAAAATGTGTAGATCCTTGTCCAAAT
This sequence comes from Anagyrus pseudococci, assembly GCA_030522585.1. Lineage (NCBI taxonomy): Eukaryota > Metazoa > Arthropoda > Insecta > Hymenoptera > Encyrtidae > Anagyrus > Anagyrus pseudococci. The sequence continues at coordinate 65,743 of JAPYYQ010000395.1, forward strand.
TCATGCGGCACTAATACAAGATGTACTGTTGTCAACCACAGTCCTATATGCAGTTGTAATGAAGATTTTACTGGAGATCCATTTACTCAATGCTTCAAATCGCCACGTAAGTTATACGGTTATACTATTAAAATAATTTATAATAATAATTTATAATAATAATTATATCTAATTATTTATTTTAATTTGCAGGTCCAGAAATATCACAGATAGAACCAACTAATCCTTGTGTACCTTCACCATGTGGTGCGTTTGCTACATGCAGAAATGTTGGAAATATTCCAGCTTGCAGTTGCCAAGACGATTACATTGGCACGCCGCCCAACTGTCGACCAGAATGTACGATTAACTCTGACTGTACTAGCAATTTGGCATGTATGAAACAAAAATGTAGAGATCCTTGCCCTGGCTCTTGTGGAATTGGAGCACGTTGTTCAGTAATAAATCACGTACCAATTTGCACATGCCCTGAAATGTACACAGGAGATCCATTCACTAGTTGTTCACCTCAGTTGGCAGAACGTAAGTTGCAAACTTGGTGTAATTATACATGGTTTTTGATGCTGCAGAATTAAAATAATTTTGTATTCATATTATATTATTTTATTTTATTTGTAGCTCAACCAAAACCACAAGATCTTTGCAATCCATCTCCATGTGGTCCTAACGCTGAATGTAGAAACGGAATTTGTACTTGTATTAGCGAGTATAAGGGAGATCCTTACGTTGAGTGTCGTCCAGAGTGTATACAAAGTTCTGATTGTCCTTTCGATAAAGCATGCATAAGAAGAAAATGTCAAGACCCATGTCCTGGAATATGTGCTTATAATGCTCAATGTACAGTTGTTAATCATATACCTATGTGTAGTTGTCCTGTTGGAACTACTGGAAATGCTTTTACTTCATGTGTTCAATATGAAGGTTTGTTATTTTTAATTTATAAGTACTATACGCAAAACTTATTGAATGCGTAAATTTTTAATCAACTATGTAATGTAAATTTTAGCTCCAGAAACAGTAAATCCATGCTTACCGTCACCTTGTGGCCCCAATAGTATATGTCGTCAAATTAATAATCAAGCAGTTTGTTCATGCGCAAGTGGATTTATCGGTAGTCCACCATCTTGTCGCCCAGAATGTTTAACAAGTTCAGAATGTCCTCAAAATCAAGCATGTATACTTAACAAATGTAGAGATCCATGTCCAGGATCATGCGGCGTTTCTGCCCAATGTCAAGTCATCAATCACAACCCTATCTGTAGTTGTCTGTCAGGTTTTACTGGCGATCCGTTTATTCGTTGTTCACTCATACGTAAGTATTATGTACTTAAATTTGAAAACCACTAAAAACTATATTTTAAGAAAGAAATAATGAAAAACATTTTAATTGTAGCGCCCACAGAACCAACATTAGATAATCCTTGCGAACCATCGCCATGTGGTCTAAACGCACAATGTCAAATAACAAACAATGGAAACAGTTATTCATGCTCATGTAATCCAGATTCTATAGGATCGCCGCCTAATTGTAAACCTGAATGTGTTAGTAACGACGAATGCAGTTTATCTTTAAGCTGTATCAATAAAAAATGCCAAGATCCTTGTCCTGGTTCTTGTGGAGCTAATGCAGAATGTCGTGTTGTCAATCATATTCCATCATGTACTTGTATCGACGGCTTCCGTGGCGATCCATTCGTGGAATGTACTCAGCAGCAATGTATGACACTTTTAAATAATTTTTCTGTGCACACTTGAAATATTTTTACCTAATATTTTTGTTTAATTTTAGTGTCTTTGCCTCAACCTTGTACGCCATCCCCATGTGGTATAAACGCGGTTTGTAAGGAATTTAATGGAGTAGGCTCGTGTTCTTGCTTGCCTGATTATATAGGCAATGCTTACGAAGGTTGTCGACCAGAATGTGTCGGAGACTTTGATTGTCCATCTAACTTGGCCTGTATAAGATCGAAGTGCGAGAACCCGTGCCCAGGAACTTGTGGAGTAAATGCAGTTTGCCAAGTTGTAAATCATTCTCCTATGTGTACATGCTTACCAAACTTTAATGGAAATCCATACACACAATGCCTTCCTCCTCAACAAGTCCAACGTAAGTTACTAAAATTATTAATCAAACTTTTTATAAAAAAAAACGATGAATAATTAATTAAATTTAAATTATTACAGCTGATCTTGTAGAATATCCTTGCTCTCCTTCACCTTGTGGTCCAAACTCTATATGCCGCAATATAAATAATCAGGCAGTTTGCTCATGTGAACCAGAGTTTATTGGAAGTCCGCCAAATTGTAGACCTGAGTGTCTTTTAAGTTCCGAATGTGCTTCACAATTAGCCTGTATAAATCAAAAATGCAAAGATCCATGTGCTGGAGCATGTGCTGGTAGTGCACAATGTAAAGTTATCAATCATAGTCCAATTTGTGTTTGTCCTAACGGCATGACTGGAGATCCATTCCGGAATTGTTATACATTACCTGGTAGGTTATTTGTAAAAAAACAAGTAAAAAAATGTATTTTAAAAATGTTTATAATTGAATAAATATTTTACAGTTGAACGAGATCCAATTAAAAATCCATGCGTTCCATCACCATGCGGGCCAAACGCAATTTGTAATGATGTTAACAACAATCCAGTTTGCACGTGTATTAATAATTATATTGGTATACCACCAAATTGTCGACCAGAGTGTTCGATTCATTCTGACTGTACAAGCGACAAAGCATGTATCAAAGAAAAGTGCAGAGATCCTTGCCCTGGCTCTTGCGGGTTGAATGCACGTTGCTCTGTTGTAAATCACACACCAAATTGTATATGTCCAGAGGGTTTCACTGGTAATCCCTTCGACAGTTGTTTCCCTAAACCATACGAAGAACGTGAGTATTAATTATACATTTAGTTATGACAAAATTAAATAAATAATACTAAATATAAAATATTATGAAATTTACAGAAATTCCCGAAGATAAATGCTCACCAAATCCCTGCGGTGTTAATGCGCAGTGTAAAGATGGAATTTGCTCATGCTTGCCCGAATTTTTCGGTGATCCTTACGGAGGTTGTCGACCAGAATGTGTGCAAAACTCCGATTGCGCTCGCGACAAAGCGTGCCTACGTAATAAGTGCATAAATCCCTGTTCGGGCACATGTGCACCTACAGCAGAATGTACAGTCGTAAATCACTTACCAATGTGTAGCTGTCCCACTGGCACAACAGGAAATGCATTCACACAGTGTATAACAGCTCAAGGTAAGCTTAATTTAAAAAATTCATTTTGATTTGAAAATCATCAGTTTATTACACGTTCAAAATTGTATTTTTAGTTCCTCTTGATACGGATGTATGTAATCCTTCGCCTTGTGGACCAAATAGTCAATGTCGAAAGATCAATAATCAAGCTGTATGCTCTTGCATACCTGGTTACTTAGGTGCTCCACCTTCTTGTAGACCAGAATGCGTTGTTAATTCTGATTGCCCGAGAAATAGAGCTTGTTTCAATCTCAAGTGCTCAGATCCATGTGTTGGATCTTGCGGTCTATCAGCTTTGTGTACAGTTGTAAACTACTCTCCTATATGTAGTTGTCCACCTCAATACACTGGCGATCCCTTCATCCGATGCACTCCTATGCGTAAGAAAAACAATAATAAACAAATATAAAAATATCCACCGGTAATTCCCAACCGTTAACACTTGAATGTTTATTTTAGCCTTAGCCAAACCCCCGCAAGTGAATCCTTGCGAACCATCACCTTGTGGCCCAAGATCGCAGTGTCGTGTTGTAAATAATTTACCATCATGTTCTTGCCAATCAGACTTCATAGGAATACCACCCAACTGTAGACCCGAGTGCATAAGTAATAGTGAATGTCCTAGTCATTTAGCTTGTATTAATTATAAGTGTAAGGATCCATGCCCCGGCTCTTGTGGTGTAAATGCAGAATGTAAAGTTATTAGTCATACAACAAGTTGTGTTTGTGCCAATGGCTATACTGGAGATCCGTTTATTCAGTGTGCCCAGGAAAAACGTGAGCATCAAATTTTCTTTTTATTCAAAAAATCGATTAAGTTTAAAAAAAGAATAAATAAAAGTTAAAAAACCTTGGTTAAATAAAATTTTTGAATTAAACATGTTTAATAAAACTAGCTTTAATTAAGCGTTTACTTATTTTTACTTAATATTTCAGCAACACCAAAACCAGTGGAAGATCAAGTATGTCTTCCATCTACTTGCGGTCCTAATGCAGTGTGCCGTGAATCTTATAACACTCCTATTTGTACCTGCGTACCCGATTATTATGGAAATCCTTATGAGGGCTGTAAACCTGAATGTAGCGTCGATTCAGACTGCCCCTTAAATCGGGCTTGCAGCAGAATGAAATGCCGAGATCCATGCCCTGGTAGTTGTGGAACAAATGCAGTTTGTCAAGTTGTCAATCATTTGCCAATTTGCAGTTGTATAAATGGTTATAGCGGCGATCCATTCCGTTTCTGTAGCTACACACCCGCTCAACGTAAGCTTACCTTACACAATTAATATGTTCCTTTCATTTAATATTATTAAAATGCCTTGAATTTTCATTTTAATAATCTATTATTTCCATTTAGCACCTGTAAAACCAAATCCGTGTGTGCCTTCGCCATGCGGACCTAATAGTCAATGCCGTAATGATAATGGAAAAGCCATTTGTTCATGTTTGCCACCTAACAAAGAAGGCCCTAACGGATGTAGGCCAGAATGCGTTGTGAGCTCTGAATGCCCTTCGAATCGTGCGTGTGTTAACCAAAAATGTGTTGACCCTTGTCCTGGAGTTTGTGGCCTTAACGCACGCTGCGAAGCTATTAATCACAGTCCTATTTGTAGCTGTACACCAAACGAAACTGGTGATCCATTTGTACGATGCTTTAAAATAGCCAGTAAGTTTTATCAGTTCTCGAAATTTTGTATGTGTAATCATTTATCTACTGTTTTAATTTATTTCACATATATTTTTTTATTCACTATTTGCAAACAAAAAGTTATTTCTGTACTAATAAAAAAATTTACCCTAGCACCACCGGAAAGAGTAAATCCATGCGTTCCAAATCCATGTGGACCATTTTCAATTTGTCAAGATATTGGCGGCTATCCTTCTTGCTCTTGCTCCCGAGACTACATAGGTTCACCACCCAATTGCCGACCAGAATGTCAAATCAATTCAGAATGTAACAGTAACCAAGCTTGCATACGAGAAAAATGTAAAGACCCTTGTCCAGGATCGTGTGGTTTCAATGCCGAATGTCGCGTTGTTAATCACAATCCCGTCTGTACATGTTTCAATGGTTACACAGGGGATCCCTTTACAAACTGTGTTGTTATTCCACCTCAGCGTAAGTCCCTGAAATATTTTACTTCTCAAAAGATTAAAACGCCTTTTTAAATGTTGCATAAGAAAACAGTAAAAAGTACTCCATATTCAAACACCATTATAATTTACAAAACCCTGAAAATTTTTTTTAGTTGATCCCGTTAAGAAAGACAAATGCAACCCTTCACCATGTGGACCAAATGCTTTATGCAATAACGGAATATGTACATGCCTGCCCGAGTACTTTGGCGATGCCTACTTTGGCTGTAGACCCGAGTGTGTCCAGAATTCCGATTGCCTTGCCAACAAAGCCTGTGTTAACCAGAAATGCGTTGATCCCTGTCCTGGAATCTGCGGTCAGAATGCAAAATGTGACGTAATCAATCACATTCCCACTTGCAGTTGCCTCGACGATTACGTGGGCGATCCGTTTACCTTATGCAAACGAGTCGACAGTAAGTTCACGCGTTTGTTCGTTAAACCCATGAATAATCGCTTATTCTCCACTCCCACGATTAATCCACCTTTGCACCTGTAATTGTTATAACCCGATATCTCGTTTCGCACCACACAGAAACGACCAAGGCCAGACCCTGCACTCCGTCGCCCTGCGGTCCCTATAGCGTATGCCGTGAGTTTGGCGAGCAAGCCTCGTGCTCGTGCTTGCCAGGCTACTTTGGCATAGCGCCAAGCTGCAGACCCGAGTGCTCCACCAGTTCCGATTGCGAGCAAACGCGCGCCTGCGTTAACCAGCGCTGCGAGAACCCCTGCGTCAACTCGTGCGCGCCGAACGCCCAATGCGTTGTGCGCAATCACAACCCCATATGCAGTTGCCCGCCCGGACAGACTGGCGATCCCTTCCTCAACTGTTACCCCACGAGTAAGTACGACAACCAAACGACAGGATTCCTCCTGACTACGATTTTTGTTTTTTTTTTCTTTTTAATTCACCGCCTGTTTTCAAAAACATATAAATTTAATGATAATTTGGCTGCTTTGTCGGAAAAGAGCCAAATGATGTAGTCCGCATAAGATCGGGTATCCATAGCGTATAGAAACTAGGTAGCAAGACCAATTGTTTGCCCGCTCCAGAAGCAACGGAGTACCCGAGACCTGCGAACCCCTGCGAGCCATCGCCCTGTGGTACCAACAGCCTGTGTCGCCCGTCGCCCGACGGCACGAAGCCCCTGTGCTCGTGTCTGCCCGACTTTTTCGGCACTGGCTACCAAGATTGCCGACCCGAATGCTACGTCAATAGCGACTGTCCCAACGAACGTGCCTGCGTAAGGCTCAAGTGTCGTGACCCTTGCCCCGGCCAGTGCGGCGCCCAGGCCCTCTGCACGGCCGTCCTCCATCAAGCCCGCTGCTCCTGTCCCCAAGGATTCGAGGGCAATCCCTATGTCGCTTGTAGCCCGATCAGAAGTAAGACTCCAATTGATATTCATTGCTTTGCCTTATTTATTTATTTTTTTATTTATACATCTATTATCCTGCATCATCAAATATACACATGCAGAATATTATATACTAGATATGTTATAAGTTATTTATAATCGATATATATTTTTACAATGAATCATTTGTTTATGAAAAATGCATTTTTTTTCAATGTTACAGCCACTTATATTGATTAATTTGTCAAAATGTTAATTTTTTGCAATTCAATTGTACATAATTTGCATGCCTACTTTTTTTCAATTGTCTATTTTATTTTCAATCTTCGCATGTTACGTTTTACGATATATTTATGCATTTATTCTTTGTATTTGTCTTCTATGATTTAAGAGAAATTTTTTACATAAATCAATTGTACAAATTTGCATGTTTGCATACTTTAAATGTACATTTTTTTTTCTTTGTGTTAAAGCAAAACTGTGTATATAACACTCAAATTTTTCGTTTTACTTTATATTATTAAGTCTTTGTAAATAATTTTTTTTTCTAAACACTTATAATTTATGTGTACACTAGAGTAAGTTACCATTAAATATTACCTTAAATCTGCAACTTTCAAATATTTCTGTTTAGTACAGTTGGAAACAGATGACATATAAAACAAAATAATTTGTCACTGTTTCCAGTTTTTTACTTTGCTAAACTTGGAAGAATCTATGAAAAATGCTAATTTTTTAAAATTAGTTCAGTTTTTTTTATAGATTCCATAGACCTATGCTTTTATCAAAGAAGTTCGTACAAGTGCACAATGTAGATTCTCTCAAAAGCAGTACAAAAATGTAAATAAAAGTTATGCACAGATAATAAATGAACATACACTGCATACTCAACGCAAACATTTCAGCAATTTTAGTTTTTAGAAATAGATTTAAATAGCCAAGTACATACACAACACACGTTAATCGACATTAAATTTATAAATAAAAATTATAATCTGTACATAACAAGAAGAACCATTTGAACAACTTGCAAACTCTGTATCAAACTGTGCACATTTACGAAGATTCTTTTTCCCGAAAAAAACAAGCAAAAAGCTCTAGCTTTCTCACAATTGTACATACCTCTCCACAACTAGTCCGCGCTTATCTTCCCCCCCTGAAAAAAGCACAGTAGCTAAAACGCATATCGCGACCGGTAATTTACAGAGCCCGCAGCAGTGCCAACTCCTCAACGGCCCTGCTCGTCGTCGCCCTGCGGCGTCAACGCCTACTGCCGCGAGCAGTACGACTCTGCCATCTGCGAGTGTCTGCCGGAGCACCGGGGCGATCCTTACGTCGGCTGCTACCCGGAGTGCCTGACCAACACCGACTGCCCGAACTCCCAGGTCTGTCTGAAGCACAAGTGCCAGGACCCGTGCGACGGCACCTGCGGCATCGGCGCCCTTTGCACCGTCTCCAACCACGTGCCCGTCTGCAGCTGTCCTTACCCCAAGGTCGGTGATCCATTCACCGCCTGCAAGTCTCGTGGCCAAGGTAAACGTCCTTCCTTCCTTTTTCTACCAACAAACACGTTCGATTCGTCAAACTAACGTTATCCCCTGTACTGTAGAAATCCAAGTGCCAGGCAGCCCGTGCTACCCCAACATCTGCGGGCCGCAAACGACCTGCGAGAACGTGGACGGCAGAGCGATCTGCCGCTGCCTGCCCGGTCTCCTCGGCGATCCTGCCGACATTGCCGGCTGCCATCCCGAGTGCGTCCTAAGCTCCGACTGCCCGAGCGACAAGACCTGCGTCAACTACAGGTGCAAGGATCCCTGCCAGGAGAACGTCTGCGGCGTCAAGGCCGTCTGCCGGGCTATCAATCACAGTCCCCTCTGCAGCTGCCCCTCGCCTCTCGTCGGCAATCCCTTCTCCGAGTGCTACGTTAAAGAAGGTCCGTGTCTCCCTAACGGCATTGCTGACGATTGCTCATAATATAATTTACCGACGCAATTTTTTTAATTACAGAACCAGATCCATGCAATCCGAATCCGTGCTCGAGCAACGGCGAGTGCCGCGTACGCAACGGCGTCGCCTACTGCACCTATCCTGAGTGCGTGCTCAACTCCGACTGCCAGCGCGACCGAGCCTGCTTCTCGCAGAAATGCCGAGATCCATGCATCAGCGCTTGCGGCGTCAATTCCATCTGCCGTACCATCAACCACAAGCCCGTCTGCTCGTGTCCTACCGGCTACATGGGCAATGCTTATCTCGAATGCCGAGTTATCGAGGAGCAACGTACGTCTCTACTCGTGCTTCGTATTTTTTTTGTGCACTTGGAGAAATTAACGTGTATGCGTAACGGTTTGAAATTACTTTTTCAGTACCGGAACCAGAGTGCAGAGACAATTCCGACTGTCCCAACGACAAAACGTGCTTCAATCAGAAATGCGTCAGCCCGTGTACACTCGATACGTGTGGACAAAACAGTCAATGTCACGTTCAGCTTCATCGAGCCATTTGCATTTGCGAAGAGGGCTACACTGGCAATCCGCATCAGTACTGCCGCGAGCGTAAGTATCGATTTCTAACGAAGTTTGTACGTCCTTTAAATTTGACTTTTAAAAAGTGACGAAGTAGCCTTTTAAAAGTCTAGTGTAAAGTCCCGCCTGTGGTTAACCAAATGCGGTATGCAAAAATATATTGTGTAAAATCAACGATGTGCACAATCCTTATATGCAAGAACACACCTACGTGTAATAAAGAACATTATTTAAAAGGATACTCGCACGTTTTATTACAGTTGGCTGCCGCAGCAACGACGAGTGTCCTACGAGCCAGTCCTGCATCAACAGCGAGTGCATCGACGCCTGCCTTATCACCCAGTGTGGCGTAAACGCGCTCTGCCAGGTCGACGGCTATCACAAAGGCCGCTGCTATTGTCAAGACGGTTATCTTGGTAACCCGTACGAGCGCTGTGAGCGACCAGAGTGCACCAGCGACCAGGAGTGCTCTTACAACTTGGCTTGTCGCAACCAGCGCTGCGTAAGCCCATGCGATTGTCCCGCTGGCGCCGAGTGCTCCGTTGTCAACCATCGACCCATCTGTCGCTGTCCAACTGGTTACACTGGTGACGCCTACTCTCGATGCGTGAAAGGTAAGGAGAATGATTTGTTTGGACTGCATTGTTTGTAGATTTATAAAAACAGATGATTATTTTTTGCTTTATAATTTTTAGAAGATACAGAATTCGCCGAGTGCAGAGTAGACGCAGACTGTCCAAGCAAGTTGGCATGCTTTAACAGCGTTTGTAAGAACCCATGCATAGAATCAGAGCCTTGCATACCCAATGCCAGATGTACGGTCGTTGATACCTTACCCATGAGAACAATGATTTGCGAATGCCCATCCGATTTCATTGGAGACGCTACAAAATCTTGCGTTAAAGGTAACATAGGATAACAAATAATAATTATTTATTAATGAAAAATGACGTGGTAATTCAATAATTCTTGTTCTAACGCAGTTGATACATCAACGGATCGCTTCTGCCAAGCTGATTCGGACTGTGCATCTGACAAAGCTTGCTTGAATAGACGCTGTGTCAGTCCTTGCCTGGCTAATCCTTGTGCTCATACCGCTGAGTGCCGAGTTCAGAACCATCGACACATTTGCGAATGTGCATCAGGCTACGTTGGCAACCCGTACATTGATTGTAATCTACGTATGTATTTTTTTTTATATTATTGAAAATATTTAAGATTTTCAAACTGAACCTTATTTTATTCTTACAGACTCCATACCACAACCCGAATGTAGATCGAATTCGGAATGCCCAGCTGAAAAAGCTTGCATAAACAGTCTTTGCCAAAATCCATGCATGAACAATCGATGCGGCTTGAATGCCGAGTGTATCACAGTACAGCACCACCCAACTTGTCGCTGTCAACGAGGATTGGCCGGAAACCCACAAGTTCAGTGTTTCGAAAGTAAGTTCATTTCAATTAAAAATATCTAGAGTCTAATATTTTAAAAACATATAACTAACAAGTGCTATTGTCGAAACAACAGCTGAGTGTAAGTCAGACAGCGACTGCCCGTACGACAAGTCATGTCGCAACAGCGTGTGTGTAACTCCTTGCGTGGCCGACAATGTACTCTGTGGCCGAGGCGCGGAATGCGTAGCGGTCGAACACCAGGCTCAGTGCAGATGTCCAGCAGGCACCCAGGGTGATGCTCGTATAGCTTGCACATGGGCGCGCTGCCAGTATAACGAAGATTGCGCCGATCACGAAGTTTGCGAGAGATTCAACCGTGTTTGCAGACCGGCATGCGACGAAGACAGCTGCGCCGAGAATGCCGTTTGCGAAGCTCGCAACCATCAGCCCAAGTGTAGCTGCCGACCAGGTACCCACGGAAATCCATATGTCGAGTGTCTTGGTAAGTAGATAAACGAGTTTTATTTTGTCATTTCTTTGCCCAACCACATTTTAATTTGTTAACTATAAAAACGATGATCTTACAGATGGCAAGAGTACAGTACCAAAGCCGCAATGTACCGATGACGGTCAATGTCCATCTAATGAGGCCTGCATTAACGCTATCTGTCAGAATCCATGTGCTATTCCTAACGTCTGCGCGAATGAACAGGAATGTCGAGTACTGGACACAGTACCAGTGCGTACAATGATTTGCCAGTGTCCACCTGATACCATTATCGACATCAGCGGCAAATGCAAGAAGATCGGTAAGTTAATATCAAGGCATGTTTCACCACGGAAAAAAATAATTGATTTTTTAATATTTTCATTGTTTGTTATTTAGTGTACACGCCGCAATGTACTGCCGATGACGAGTGCCGAGATCATGAGAAGTGCTTGAAGGGTACGTGCATTGAAGCCTGCCATATTACCCAGTGCGGTTACAACGCCATTTGCAAGCCTTCGTATCATACTGGCCAATGTTTCTGTCCTATTGATTATACTGGAAATCCACATATTGAGTGCTCATCAGGTAATTCAAATTAATCTTTTATGCGTCAGTTATTGTAGTCTCGACTGTAATAACATTTTAATTAAATTAAAGTTTCCGACAATAACTAACGAATTTACGTTTTTATAGTTCCGCCTGTAGCTACTCCACCGATACAGCCAGAATGCTATGCTAACGACGACTGTAACAACGATAGGCAATGTATCAATTCGCTATGTAGAAATCCGTGTGCGTCTGGTGACGTCTGCGGCTCAAACGCCTTATGCTACGTTGACAAACACATACCGATTTGCAAGTGTCCCAACAACTACATGGGAGATGCCAAAGTAGAGTGCATTCCACGTAAGTCATTATTTACTCGCAAAAAATAGCTTTAAAGGTAAAAAAAGACGAATATTGTACCAAGATGTTTTTGAACGTATTCCAGCTGCCATCGTTGCGGCGTGCCGTTCTAATAGCGAATGCGCTGGAACTGAATCTTGCGTAAATGGCTTATGCATTAGCCCTTGCAATTGTGGACCAAATGCCAAATGTACTGTAACGAATCACTATCCATCATGCGCCTGCTATCCAGGTTTCTCCGGAAACCCACAACTTGGCTGTGTGCAACGTAAGTACATTAAAAATAAACTATTCAATCTCATATTTATAACGTAAATTATATCAAAAACAATTGTCAAACATCAGTCGAATGCCAATCTGACACCGACTGCCCGTACACGGATACGTGCTTCAACAACCAATGCATCGAACCGTGCATCCTGGAGAACCGCTGTGCCATCAACGCCGAGTGCTATGGCCAAAATCACCGAGCCAACTGCAAGTGTCGACCAGGTTTTATCGGCAACCCAGAGCTTCAATGTGAGCGTGCCGAGTGCAGAACCGATCGCGATTGCCCATCGAGCCTTGCTTGCCAAAACAGCCGCTGCATTAATCCGTGCGCTCTTGAACATCTCTGCGCGCGTAATGCTATTTGCTACGTCAGCAATCATGCGGCCGCCTGTCGCTGCCCGGAGAACTTACCTCACGGCGATCCGTACTCATACTGCGAGTCACGATTCGTCGAAGAAGTACCACAGGCCGAGTGCAAAAAGGATACCGACTGCCCAACGAGACTGGCTTGCATCAATGAGATATGCGTCGATCCATGCCCTGTCATCAAGCCTTGCGTCGATGGCGCTAAATGCACAGTTCTCGATACCGTGCCCGTAAGAACCATGGTCTGCACATGCCCGACCGGTTGGTTCACGGACTCCGATGGAATATGCCAACCTAGTACGTTACTGTTTCACTTCATTACAAAATGAAAAAAAAATTATTTCAACAGACCACAATGTTAATGAAATGTATCTCTTTCTATTTTCAGTACAACTGCAGAGCCGAGGCGTTTGTATCAGCGATGATGACTGCGGTGAGCGCGAGTCCTGCGTGAACCGTCAATGCCGGGAACCGTGTAGCTGCGGTCACAACGCCGTTTGCATTGTAAAGAACCACAGAGCCGTCTGTTCGTGCGAGACGGGCTACGAGGGCAATCCCGAAATAGCTTGTCACAGTATCGAATGCAAACGTGACTCTGAATGCGGACACGACAAATCCTGCGTGAACAGCCAATGTGTTAATCCATGCTTACTTTCGGACGTCTGCGGCCCGCACTCCGAGTGCTACGTTGCCAATCACGTTGCTGAATGCCGATGCCGATCGGGATACCACGGCGATGCACAGCTTAGCTGTCGCGTCATTGGCTGTTTCAGTAATAGCGATTGTCCGAGCGAACACGCCTGCATCAACATGCTCTGCGTCAACCCCTGCTTAAAAGACAATAAATGCGCCCATAGAGCCGAGTGCCATGTCAGACATCATCTTCCAGCCTGCAGATGTCCACCAGGCTATACGTAAGTAGCTAATTTATCTATCTCCAACCCTCTTTTGATATTTTTCAATATTACCATTTTGTTAATTAAAATTATATGTTCATTTTCAGTGGCAATCCATACGTAGCCTGCGTACCCGAAGAGGTAGCCGAGTGCCGCGAAGACTGTGACTGTCCTGAAGCACTGGCTTGTATAAACAAGCGCTGTCGAGACCTATGCGCTGCAGTCGAACCGTGTTACGAACCAGCAGCGTGCAGGGTGCTCCCAAGTGTCCCTGTAAGGACAATGGTCTGCGTCTGTCCACCGGGCTACATTAGTAGCGGAAGCGGTACCTGCCAAGTTATTCAATCCATCTCTAGAAGCGAGTGCAAGAGCGACAGCGATTGTCCTAGCGAGCGCGCTTGTGTCAACGCGATCTGTCGAGAGCCCTGCGCTTGCGGTACCAATGCCATTTGCAACGTCATCGACCATAAACCCACCTGCTCTTGTATCACTGGCTACGACGGCAATCCTTACATCGAATGTGTTCCTGGTACGAAACTATCCGACTACTTTCGTCTAAAAATATTATATATAGAGCTTGCTACAAATAATCAATGAATTAATTTACAGTGGGCATCTGCCGATCCAACGACGAATGTCTGGGTACTCACGCTTGCATCCATCACAATTGCGTGCCAGTTTGCGCGCCATCGTTCGAGGCTTGCGGCAAAGACGCTGAATGTTACGGCATCAACCACCGAGCCGTGTGCGAGTGTCCTCCAGGCTTCAGCGGCAATCCAACTGTCGCTTGCGCGCCCATCCTCGGCTGCCGCAAGGATAGCGACTGTCCATCTAACGAGGCTTGCATCAACACCAAGTGCGAGAACCCTTGCTTAGCTAACCCATGTGACAAGGATGCCGAGTGCAGCGTTTACAACCATGTTATCGAGTGCGCCTGCCCACCAGGTTACGTTGGTAGTGAACTCTCCGCCTGCATACCCGGTATGTAATTTAATAACTTGCTACTTAATAATGCTGTTTTGAGAAATCTCAGAAATAAATAAATGTGTGCACTTTGATTACGGTACAAAAAATAATTTTTTTTTCCGTCAGTTGGTTGTCGTAGCGACTCCGAATGTCCGACACAAGAAGCCTGTATCAACCGAAGATGTATCAACCCGTGCAAAGAAATAAGACCTTGCGGTATCAACGCCGTGTGCGAGGTTCTTGATACCTATCCAGTGAAAACTATGACTTGCGATTGTCTACCAGATTACCGCGGAAACGCCGTCGAACACTGCGAACCAAGTAAGTGCCAAAATGACAAAATTTTTAAATTTTCCTAAACCCTTTGCGTTTTTTACTTATATTTTTATCATAATCTTTTTCAGTTTGTGATTTTGGTAAAGGTCAAATCCGCAATGCATACGGAGAATGCGTCTGCCCACCTTATTATACAGAGAATGAAAAGGGAGTGTGTGTACCATGCAGTATTGATGAAACTGGAACATGCAGATGTGAGTTTTTGTTATATAAGCACTTTAAATTTAAACTTGTTATTTGTCTGTTATTTGTAACAATCTAATATACCGAATCATGAATACATTGCTATCTTTTGTTAACAGCTACGAAAGTTGTTACTACTATTGAAGCTGATCTCTTCAAAAACTTAATGAGAGTTAAATGTTTGTCGGATGGAGTACTGGTCCAATTACAAGGTACTGGAGAGACTTTTGATGGCATAATTTACGTGAAACATTACAGTTCTGATGAACAGTGTAGACGAGACTTAACAGTCCTGAAAGATAAATCAATATTGGAAGAATTCAAGGTTGCTTTCGGCACTTGCGGTTTGACCCATGTAAATGTGAGTATTTTCGTTTAAACTAATTATGTTCAATTTCTCCAACGCATTTGTATAATATACATTTATCAATCCGTCTACAGGGTGTAGCCAGCTTCACTTTAGTTATCCAACGACACAAGAAGCTCATGACACACAACGCACAAGCTTACAGTATCAAGTGCTTATACCAAATTGGAGAACAAAACATCACTCTTGGATTTAACGTATCAATGATGACAACTGCCGGCACAATTGCTAATACTGGACCTCCGCCAACTTGTAGAATGAAGATTGTTAGTCAAAGTGGAAATGAAATTAGTCAGGCTGAAATAGGTGATGGTCTTAAGCTCGAAGTTGACGTTAGTCCAACATGTAAGTTTAAACTGTCGATGCTCAAAATATTTTTTATCATAAATAAATAAAATATTTTATCGGAAATGTTTATATATTTCAGCAATTTACGGAGGTTTTGCGCGATCTTGTGTTGCAAAGACTTCTTCAAACGAGGTAGAAACCGAATACATAGTAACTGATGAAAACGGTTGCGCTACCGATCCAACTATATTCGGAGAATGGGAGCAAGACCCTGAAACTCAAACGCTTATGGCTAACTTCAATGCTTTCAAATTCCCAAGCAGCGATAACATTCGCTTCCAATGCAATATACGCGTTTGTTTCGGAAGGTGTCAGCCGGTATGTTTGTAATTTAGGATTATTTATAATTATTTTTAAATTATTTAATATTGATGTAACTGAAACTTAAATATTTCTATAGGTCAACTGCAAGGGATATAATGCCTTTGGACGTAGACGCAGAGACACATCTAGTGTCAACAATAGTAACTCTAACTTACCTAATAACACTATAGGAGACGAACGAGGAAACATTAACGTGACTTCTAACGTAATTAGAACAAATGAACGTCGAGAAGATAAATACCCATTGTACCAGCCAAATGGTAAAATTTTAATAATTCTTTTGAGTTGAAATTTTAACTAAGATCTCGAACAGTTCTTTTTATTAATAATATACTTCGTTATTAAAAGCTTATCTTCTACAATTATTTGTAATTTAAATACTCGAAATACTTAGCAAAATTTCCTTATTAAAACTTAACGAAAAAAAAACAATATTTTCACAGATCCTGCACCACGACTGTCCGAGGACGACGTGTGCGTTTCCATGGTTGGATTCATCGTGTCGCTAATAATTACGACCTTATTGGCACTAGTTGCCGTGGCTATTGCCGTTTCTTGTTGGCTTATGGCGTATCGACGCCAGCCAAAGACTGCCGGACCACTGCCGCACCCGCCAGAGTTCCCGAATCCTCTGTTCACCACGGAGTCAGTAGCCGAGCCCTCGCCAGACTATTATCTCTCGTAAAGCGTACACATTCGAAATGCTGCGGCAACAACGACGAGGGAAAAGCGAAAGCCGCAAGCGAGTCGAACGAAACTCATTAGCAATTAATTAATTATTTCATAATTAACATAATGTATTTTAATTAAGATAATAGATGAATGTGGGGAAAATGCGCTGCGGAGCTTGGCGGTCACTCGTCCTAAAGATCGCGAGTTCTGTGGTTGCAGCATTTTCCAATGCATCTCCTCCAGTGACTTGGACTACCTCTTCTCACCTTCTCTACCCCTCTGTCTTCTTAAACTGGGCTTATATTTTCATTTACATTTACAGTTTTCTTCAATAAGCAAACGTAGGTTTTCTTTAACTTGAATTTGTGTATGTATAGCAAATGATGGATGAATGGATGACATGCGCCACAGGCGAGGCGCGCGTTATCGTTTGATTTGTTGATAAGCATATTTAATTTCCGGGTGATGGTCCCCACTTCTACTGTCGGTCAAATGCGAAGATCTTGTGTGAGAAAACTTGGTGTCTGTACTGTACTTTGATATTTTTTCTTTATTCCTATTGATCCATTTTTATAAATACACTCTAGTCAATGGAGGATTTGTTTTATAAATATCTATAAATATAAATACTTGTAAACCAAGAAATTAATTTCATTGTAAAGACGATTAAACGAAATAGTCTAATATAGCTTTCTTAAAAATATAGTAAACATTTGTACATTTTATCTAATAAAAATTAATTAAATTAATATTATTTTAATTTTTTAAACCTTTTCCATTTTTAATGGTGCATTATTGATTATTTTTTAAACGTATCATTCTGCTTTTGAATCATTAGTTTATATGATAGTTGAAAGAACTTTTATTTCTTACATATTTTTTTTAAACATTACATTTTTTCTCTTCATATTTATTTTTGTTTAGACAGAAAATTTAATAAATGTGGAATATTTCTTTTTCACATAATTCGTGCAAAATTAGATTACAAAAATATTTATGTCAAATATGTTATTTTTTGTATTGTCTATTGAATAATTAGTGAAATTTTGTAAAAATGTCAAGAACAAACTGTTTGATAAGGTAATTCTACTGTTTGAGTTTAAAAATAGGCATTATTAATAACTGTACGCAGACCGCGACAATTTCGACACCAGCTGCGGTGTCCGAGCGGTTAAGGAGATGGACTTGAAATCCATTGGGTTCTACCCGCACAGGTTCGAATCCTGTCCGCAGCGTATTTTTTTAATTATTATTCTCACTTCCTCAGAGATTTATTAAGCATAAGTACAAATTATTTTTTGAAAATTCTTTATTTTTATATAAATAAAATTCGTGAAAAGAAAAAATTGTTACAAATTTTTGTTTGTAATTCTTTATATTATCTCACGAAAATGTTGTTAAATTTAATAAAATTTCCCTATACTTTCCTATTATTATATCATGTTATTAAAAAATGCTGTAAATAACAAATTAAACTTACAAAATTTACCTTTTCTTATTTTTTTTATCGATGTAATAAGGTAAGTGCTATTATTGACATTATATTGCTTATCTTTGCTATTCCTACAATACCGATGACGTTGCTGAGTATATCAGATAAAAAGTAATGAATTACAGTTCACGAAAATCGTTCAAAATTTCCGATAGTACGTCTTGCCAAAGTCATAAGTTTTTTTTTTATAAAAGTATGAAATTCATTATTGTTGAATTCTTTTTATCATTCTAAATAAATTTGGTACATAATTGTTAAATTATTTTGGATTAAAAAATGTTGAATCTCCAAAGTTATTTTATATTAGAGTAGAACATTTAAAAAAACTTATGATTTCAATATCCTTATAATATTTATTGTTGCAAAGAAAATAAAAAAAGAACTTGTTACTGATACATAAATTGATGCTAAACTGTTAATTTACTGGTTGCAAATACCTGTTTTAAGTTAGATAGATATGTTAGTGCTACGTATATACACGCATTGTAGAAATGGTAGTAGTCGCGCAGGGGTTTTATTTATGTCTGCTTGACGCGCAGCAAATTATGCGAGCAAGAATAACAATCTTACTATATAATTTTTGTAAAGTAATATATAATATTAAAAGTATTAGTCCCTACCTATTTTGGTAAAAAAGAATTTTTTGAATGAAAAAATTACAAAAAAAAAAAAGAAAAGTCGTAAGTTAGAATAGCATCGAAGAAAAAGTTAAATGAAAAAACTGACGAAACTAACTGATAAACCGGGTAAAAATAAATGGAACGCTACATCAAATTCGGAGCTCGAATCTATTATTGTGAACTATTTTCCAGAATCAGCTGTTCTTGGTTCTTAAGAACGTCGCGTAGGGGCGCTTCTGTTGGAATGCTGCGTTTCTCAATTTTCTTTCTTTTCAATAAATCAATTTGTTAAATATTCATTATCCGCGCCGTGCAACGAGTTGCAAAATATAGAAATTAAATAAAAAATACCATTTTCCAGTGTAAAGTGAATTATTGCATGTTAATGCATGTCAAGATTGCAGGTGTAAGTAAAGGAGTTGTCATTTCGTCAAGATTAAACAAACTTTTCCAAAGATGCAAACTTTCAGAGACGCGTCAAGTGCGTCGCAGATAAGCTTATTAGCGCTCGAAATCTTATGGCTGCATCAAAAATGTCAAGGGAGCTAGGGTGCTTTCTCTATAAGTAAGGCACACATTACGAACGAGCGACCTTCGAAAAGCAATGCCCCTCCCCCTGCGATTCCCTGAAAATTCGCACAGATCAATAAAATTCGAGAAGCGTCAGTCGTAAGGTATAACTCCTTGATATCCACCCTCATGATTCTCAACGTAGGTTAAACGTAAGGAGACAAGCCGGATAGGAAGAGGAGTAGGTACGGCGCTTGTACGCGCACATTCTCGACTAGATCAGCTGCTTCGGTGAGGGAGAGAGAGAGAGACTTTCGTTATCGACCTACATATGCGGTTACGCGCGCGGCACGACCGACACAACTCGACACACAAATGAGCTTCGAAACGCTGCTGCAGCTGTAGCGTCTAATGGACTTATCCGCTCTCGATGGCCAGAGCCAATCTGATTGTCTAAAACTCTAAACTCTAAGAGTGTACTGTGCGGAATCAAGATATATTATTTGCTTGCATCTGTATATGCAACGTTGCCGCGCCGCTTGGTTGTCGCCGTGATCCGGCACTGCTGCGAAGCGCAGGGTCGGAGTTTCGGAGTCGCCATCGCGTGTCACACGTAAAAGTCTGCGTACTACGCACGCACGGAGTAGGTATACAGTGCACTAGTGCAGCTGTGCTGTGCAGCAGGGTCTGCGCGCGCGCGCGCGCAGTTGGTCGTCTCTCTGTTGGTGTGTTGCAGCTGCAGCTTGCAGCAGCAATAACAATGCGCAGCACTAGCAGAGAGTGGGCCTAGAGACTGCAGACGCTTTGTTGTTTGGCCGAACAAAGTCGGAGCAGAGAGCTTTTACGCGCAGAGCCTCGGGTGTGTGTGTGCGTGTGGCAGCGGTAAAGTGTCAGCTGTGCGGGGCGTGTATATGCTCCTCCAACGCGCAACGATACAACGACGTTTCTCGCAAAGTCGCGCGAACAGTCGGAGAGAGGAAAGCCCGAGAGCGGGAGAGAAAGATAATCTTGCCCCGAGAATCGTCGTCACGGCTGATCACTTCCTAAAGGGGAGCAAGGCAAGTGTTCCCGCGCGCGCTTTTGTCAAAAGTGGGGGGAGGAGCCAGGCTGTATATACTTGCTCTGCATTACAAAAAATAAGAGAGAGAGAGAGAGAGAGAGAGAGAGAGAGAGAGAGAGAGACGAGAATATAGGCTGCGTGTGTGTACTGCTGACTGCGCTGCTCTGCTCTGCAGCCTCTGCGACGCAACGCGCAGTTGTAACAGCTAGACAACACGCCGAGAGCAACATCAGTCTCTCTCCTCAGGTGAGAAGAAGAGAATAAGGCTGATATATATTCCTGGGGCGCTCTATAGCGACAACTTGAATATAACGATCGAATGTTCTTACGCGGCCGTGTGCCAGTTGAACTTGGAGCAGTGCAAGATTATCGGAGTCGGAGCTCTCTCTCCCTCGTTCTGCGCGCTCGTTGTCTATATATCGCGTGTCTTTTGAAGAAAATTTGAATGCTATCGCAACGGCGACTGCTGTCTCTCGCGGTCGTCGATAAGACTTGAAGTGGGAGCTTAAATAATAATCATTATAGCGCGTGCTGTTGGTGCGTCAGTGCGAGGCAATGCGCGAAGTGTCCGAGAGTGCGGCCACTGCGGCCGACTTCGGCGCACCAAGTGGACCTTAGCTTGCTTTCAACGCAACAACTGCAGCAGCAGCAGCACCAGCAGCCTTTGCAGCCGACGGCGTTCTAGGCTAGAGCTCCGACGCGGGGGGGGCTCTGGCTGGGTTCTTCTGCTACTCTCGCTCCTGGCCCTCCTCCCGTAGTGGGCCGTCGTGCCGATTTACCACCTGATGCTGCGCGCCACGAGGCGCGGAACAAGCCAGACCTCCGGGAAGCAGCAGCAGCAGCAGCGACGTCGGGGCCCGACGCGACAGCTTCGACGAGCCACCATGTACGCCTTCAAGCCGTTCGAGTTCAAGCAGCAGGAGGTGCTGAGCGCGGAGAAGCCCAAGGCCCGCAGCGGGCACCGCGTCGTCTGCGACGAGCGCAGCCTCTACTCCTACGGTGGATTTAACCCCAGCGTCACTGCCAATGACCCGGACATGCAGCACGACCAGAGCTGGACCCTCAGTCGACCTCTCTTCAAGGAGCTTTGGAAGTTCAACTTCTTCACCAAGCACTGGCGCAGACTGCCCTGCCAGAAAACCATGCCCAACGAACTGGCCTCCAATGCCGTTGTGCTTAGGGGTGCTAATCTTCTGGTCCATGGTGGCACTGGTGTCCCATTTGGCGAGAACTGCAACAACAATGTTTATGTCTGTAATGTCAACGATGGTCATATGCAGGTCATCCCTGCCACGGGTGAACTGCCTGATCCCCAGTATGGACAGGCAGTCATTTGCCATGGGCCATATTTGTATACAGTTGGTGGTACAACTGGTTTACAGTACACTTGTGACATTCACAGATTTGATATGAGAACTCAGGTTTGGGAGTCCGTGTACATTTGTGCTGGAAGGGATCAGTGTGAGCCTAAAGGCAGATACAGGCATGAACTTGCATTCGATGGGAGAATTATTTATGTGCTTGGCGGTGGAACTGCTTCAGAAGCTTTTGGCTTTGTAGTGAGTCTTAAATTGATCTTTTATTATTAATTAATTTTTTTCTAAGCATCTTTTTTCATTTCTTATTAGTTGTAATTGTATATGCAATATCAATAGTTTTCTATAAATAACTTATTTTGATTACACTGTACATTTGATACACTGTTAAATCAATATAATATTATCATAAATATAATAGAGTTTTGTATAGTTGTAAAGCACTTATAAGTTCTAAAAAGTATTTAACTTGAATATTAATACAATAATTATTATCTTTAGAATATACCAGCTTTTGATACTCTGACACGAAGATGGATGACATTGTGTCCTCAAGGTGATATAGAAAAGACTTACCCTGCTCCAAGACGATGCCATGGCTTAGTTCAATATGTTGATGAAAGAACAGGCTCAACATTAGTTATTATATCTGGAGGCTACAATGGTACACAAGTTTTTAATGACATTTGGAGGCTAGACTTAGGTCTTTTACAATGGACTTGTCTGAAATCATGTGTTCTACCTCAACCTACTTACTTTCACTCTACTGCACTTACTCCAGTTGGACAAATGTTTACTTTTGGAGGAATCATTAGAGAAGACAATGAGGTACAATTATTACAATAACGAGTGTGTTAAATATATTGATATCTAACTTTATTTTATATTTTACAGGTTGTGCGGACAGATGAAATTCATTCTGTTTGGTTGACTATTCCAAAACTTTCAGAAATTTCTTGGGAAGCAATAGATTATTATTTTCCAACATTAAAAAAAAAACCACCATCAGATTTATTAAGTATTGGTATACCTTTAAAATTTGTTCAAAGGTTGGAGCATGATTCCTACTGATAATAATTTTTAGCATAATTTTTACATTTAGGGTGCTATAAATTCAAGCGTTGTTACCAGTTAATATTGAAAGAAATACGAATGTTATTTGAAAATGACAAATTTTACTTATATTTTTCTATTGAATTGATATGTACATTCTGATCAGAAATCAATCATCATATTCAAAAAATTGATTGATACTATTTCTATTGAAACAAAAAGAGATAATTTAGTTTGGTAATTTTTTTATTTTAAATAATAATTTTATGATTAAAATGATTAAATTATTCAAAATCTTTTATTAATAGAAATATCAATGTGATTAATGTTACGTAACTCTTCAGCGTTTGTACATTTAACAAGTTAAATCAGCCTTTACATTTTTACTTTTATGCTAATCATTCGCATGTTATGAACTTTGTTTTAATACACTTCTATGCAATTCTTTTTTAAAACGTAATTTATTATTCGATTTATACAAAATAACTTTGTTACTTTTAACTCAAACTAAAATTGTGCTGTGTAATACATCAAAAATCAAAAGGTTTTAATTATTTATCAAAAACTTTACAAATTTACAAAATTATAATTGATGAATTTGATAAACAATACTTGTAAAAAATCTGATTTTTTTTATTTTATATGCCAAATTAATGTAATGTGAAATTGAATACTCTTGATGCTTAAATACATCAGAAAAAATTGTAAATATACAATTGACATAATTTTAGAAAATACATAAATAATAAAAATTGAATATTTTCATTAGTTTAAAATTATTTCCTCAACGTTTTTATTCATAATTTAGGCGATCTTTTAAGACGAAACAACTTCGAATTTTTAGTTCCTCATACTTTAAAAAATTAATTATTCAAATAAAAGTTGTCTTCTAAAAGAATTTTAAAGACATTATAACTTTATTTCATTACGTTTGATTATTATTTGTTATTACAAAAAATCACATTGCTCTCTACTACTTTTACTCTTTTTATAAGTACTGTATTAACAAACTAAGTTAATTACATAGGCATAATATTATAAGATCTTTTAAAATAATAATTAATATTAATTTAATACTGTGAATTGCAACCAATCTTAAAAAATTAATAAATTAATCCTTATAGTTATTAATTGAATTTTCAAAAATAAATATTTTATGAATTGCTAAAAAGTTATTAAATATTGTATGTCCTATGTAATAAGGCATTCAAAGAATAGTGTTTACTAGAAACTCATGAAAATATTTTAAATAAAATGATTAAGACAAAGTCTTATGGAGATTGATATTTTAGTTCCAATGTTACAATCATTCATTACTTTGTAATAAATATGTATATAGTTATTTAAACAAAGCAATCGATTTATAAAAAATAGCATTGAATGCAATTGTCTATATTTAAATTGTTTATTGTGCAAATAGAATGTTAATACAAAGAAAATAAAATCATTATGAATTAGTGCTTATAAAGATATAAAATTTTATATTATCTATCAATTGAAAAAAAAATAGCTCAAAACAGTGAAACATCGAAAGGGAACATAAATACAAAAACTACAATACAGTTGTAGAATTAATTTGTTTATATTAAAAAAGGAGAGTTGTATATTCTCTTTTATCTTCTTAAAATTGTGTTTTAGAAACAGTTATCAAATAACAAAATCTTATTTGTTGATTCATTGCAGATTTGTTTTAATTTTTCTTAAATTATCTAATTTTACAGAGTCATAATTTAATTAAATAATATAAATTTGCGATTAAGGATTAACAAATATTTGAATATATCATAAATCGTACAGTGTCTTTCTGTAAGCTTGTTAAATTTAAATAGTAACGAAAAAAATAGATCTAAATATTGTAAGCAAAACTTCTATCGACTAAATTTTATCTTTCCAAATGAAGCTCTATTTTAAATGCTACCAAAAAAGATGATTATTCAATTGACATGAAAAAGCATAGTAAAATTGAAAATATTTCTGAAAAGCTTGGCGTAGTTGCTAGATTAAAGTTCAATTAAAAGGTAAACAAAGCTCAAGTTCTTATTAGTTGATAAGCAAGCGTTCTGAGAAGCATCCGAGCGTAACGGAGAAACAAAAAACACTTTAGAACTCATGCGCTCGTATATTATTCCGAATGCTTTAGTTCGTACAAACCAGCTTTGTGGAACGCGATTCGCACGAACGATACCATGCAAGTGTGTTTTACGTAGATTACATGGATTATTAAAAATTGCGAAACTGTACATAATTATTACTTGTTCGCCAAGTAGTAATATATAAAATGCAATTTTATATGTTTAATAAAAAGTGATATAGCCATATAAAACAAATATTTATTACTTTATCAATCTTTAATTACTGATTTACATTAAAATGTTCTTAAACAAGCTACGAAATTATCTTCAGATAAGATATTAAATAACATTTGTAACTTTTAAAAATCAACATTCTTTCCCGTCCAAAATTCCATAAGTAATTTTGGCTTTGCTATAACGAAGAGAAGAAAATAGCTTTATTATATTCATGCTGAATTTTGAATCTCGTTCAAAGCTTCACGCGGCCAATCGAACAGCAGGAGCCAACAACGTCACAGTTGCGTCATAGCTCAAACGGTAAAGGAGAAAGAGGGAGCGAGCTATTGACATTGACACAGCTTGAATCAGAAGAAATGCACTTCGATCATTACTAATTCCAACGTCATCTCAGAAAAAATCGATTGCACATCTCGCTACACTGGCTCGGGAAGCTGCGCGATAAAGTCATCAAAAAAGAATAACGCGTGGCTGGACGAAAGCTCGCAAGTCGCTGCGGTTGCTATAAAGTTTCGAAAGAGCCAAATACGCAGCTTTGTGGAAGAGGGAAAACGAGGCCGCGGCCGGGGAACGTCGCGTAGATTTTCTCCCCGATAAAAGGTCGAATTAGCGTTTTGCAGACGGCCGGTGCGCGGCGCGCGAGACGCGCGAAATTCTCTCACGTCCGCGAAGTAGAGGGAAGCAGGAGTTCGCGCGATGCGCTTCTGTATGTGTATGTGTGCTCGGGCGCGCGCGCGCGCTTCGTGTCGTAAAAGTCATCTTATCTCTCTCTTTCTTTTTCGCGCTTGTCGTGTCTCCCCCCGCTTCGGCGGCGGTCGTACGTCCTCGTGACGATTCGGTCTGCACCGGCGCGGGGCCGAGCTTATAAGAAAGCCCATCGTAGAGGCTGCTCGGCCAGAGAGAGGAAGTGCGTCAAAGAGGTGCGAGAGAGCCAGGCCGCCGTTTTCTCTCTTATCCCCCGGGAAGCCGCGTGTGCTTCCAGTCCGTGTGCTTTGCTCGGCGTATATATACCTGCAACAACACAGTCGTCAAGGAGAGGGAGAGAGTCAAAGACGATAAACTCAAGAGGCATACACACAACTCCGGAAAACTTTTGCCCCCCGACTCGTCGTGTACACAGTGTATAGTACGCGTGTGCGCGCGAGGGAGAGAGGAGCGATAGATAGGATTCTAGTGCTTTGGTCGAAAAAGACGCGCGTGGAGAAACAAAAATTGCACGGCAGTCCAATGCGGCCGCAGCGTTATCATCGTGGAAACATTAGCAACAGCAGCAGCAGCAGCAGTGCCAGCAACAACGCCGTGGCCGACGATAACAGTAGCGGCAGAAGAAGCACGTGCGCCTTCTTGCAGCAGCGGCATCATCGTCATCATCAGCAGCAGCAGCAAGAGCAGACCTCGTCCTACTCGTAGGGTCGACTAGCGGACGACAGCGAACAACGGCTGCTGCTGCACGTTGGCAAATTAATTTTTTCGCAGCTGCCGCTGGGCCTGGGATTGGCGACGTCGAGGAGGAGGTGGAGGCCGAGGACGACTACGAGTGCTGCGCATTTCGTGGCGGCGCACAGCTGAGCGGAAGCGGTGGCGCGCAGGGAGGAAAAGCCAGTCTCGAGGGGAGACGATAGAGCGAGAGAGGAGGGAGTGCGAGAGAGCGCAGCAGCTCGACCAGCGCCTCACAAAATGGAGCAGAAGAGGCTTTACAAGCTCGTGCTTACGGGAGGTGAGTCGACAAGCAACTATCTCACCCTACTCATACCCTCCAGCCCGCTTTCCCCGTGTTTCGCGGCGAACAAAATAAAACAGCCCTCTCGGGCTAGCGAGGAACGCGCGAGGGGAGCTTAACCTCAAAATAGAAAGGGGAGGCAAAGCACGCGAACAGCGAGGAGGGAGTCTGGCTAATTGGAGCGCTTGGAGAAAAACACCGGGGCTCCGCGTTTAACCACGTGCTGTTGACGCGCGCGTGTTCTCTCTTCTGCTGGGGCCCCGCGGCTCTTGGTGATTTTTAAAAACCCGTTGCCTCGCGGTCAACGCGCGGAATTGATACACACACCCGGCGACCTCGTGGCGCGCGCGCGCGCCCGCGTGTTTCGACTCCGCCGCGTCTTGGTGAGGCTTGACGCGCGTTCCTCGGATGGACCGCTGCGGAAATATCGATTGCCTCGCACGCATCTCTCCCCCGGTGGACTTCTCAGGTCAGTCGTCTGGCTCGATGAGTTTCCGGACGGATCTGCTGATGCGCCGAGGGCTGAGCTTTCGGTCTCGTCATTCTAAATTCAGGCAGAAATCACGCTGCTAAAGCGTCGTCGCTATTGGAGATACGTGCGCGTCGAACGTGAACTTGCTTTGTCAAGCATTTTTTTGTCCGGAGGAAAAATGTCTTTTTTTAATATTTCGCACGTCAAGCTTATTAACGTGTAAAATTTATGTCGCACACTTGTGGTCGGAATATTTTAATTTGCCCGCTGTAGCGGGTGTATTGAAATTTGCGTCAGACTTACGCGATGGCATGTGTATTTTGTTGACGAATTGTTTAATTTAGATACTCGTATTTACCGGCTGACTTTACGGGCTATTTAAACGCTGCATGAGCTCAAGTGTTTTGTTGTTGTTGTCTCGTTAAAATCAAAAAGCTCAAGTTATTAGTCAAATTGCATTTGATTTGCTGAACTTTTTACTCTTAATACTGTGCACATAAAGATAATATGGGTTAGTCATGATGTGTCTGGAATTTTTTTTTCATTATTTGCCGAGAGATATTGTTTCAATTATTTTAAACTATTTAAAGAAAAAGCGTCGAATGCAAAGCAATCGTTCTGCAACTACGTCATACCTTGACACACATCGCATCTAATAAGAATGAGGTCGCACATGTTAAAAGGGCCGGCGCAATTTCATCTGCGACTCGTTGCACTTTTCTTATTAAAAATTTTATCTCGCGCTTCAAACGATTTCTTTAAAACAATTTCAATTTTTATTTCGTAGTAATAATGCAACATAAATAGCTGCGATTTGTTTATGTAATTTTAAAAAATAAATTAAGCTTGAAAAGAAAAGTTGCGTTATAAGCTCAACTCGGGATCAACGGTAACTTATAGCGTTTCATAAGCATACTTCTATCCCCCGGCTCATGTTACATTAATGAAATTATGAATTCTCTCTTCAAGTGTTTGGTTTCAAGTGACACATCGGACTATCTCATTTTTCTCAAACGCTTTCTTGCTTATCTCACTTTTAATTTCTTGCCTAACAAGAAAATTATTTGATCTGTAAACATCTTCGAAATTCTTTTTTTTTTTATTTTTTCATACGCCACAAGCCAATATTAATTTTCCTTTTTATTATAACTGAAACGCCAACTGTTTACAAAATACAAATCCGACCCGCTTGAAAACTCCACACGCGGGCTGCCATTAACCGCCGACAAAACGACCGAGGCCGACCGAGTCGAATAAAAGAATGGAAAAGGAAAAAGAAAAATAAAATAGCGCATTCCAGCGATTGTCTCGTTTGTCCGCAATTTTCTTCCTGAAAACAAGCTCGCGCGCGCGCGCTTACGTATACATGAAAAAAATGTCGCGCAATCGCAATCGCGCGGCCTATCAGCTTCTCGGCTTACAAATTTCTCGCGGCCGATAAGATACGATCGAATCGAGCACAGGCTGTCGAAAATTCCCGATGATGAATTCGTCAGCGGCTTTGTACAGTGTATATAGAGCGCAAGACAGGAAGAGTGTGTGTTATTATTGTTATCTGTACGCAAGCGTCAGAGAGCCGTCGCTCTCCTTCTCTCTCGGTGAATTTTTAATGAGCCGTCTAGACGCCGCCAGCTGTAGCGCGCGCACGCCTGATATTCCGTCTTTGCCACCCCCTCCGGGCTCTCTAAGCAGTATAAAGCTGCGAGCGAGAAGTATAGCGCAGAGCTACGTGGCTCTAAAATTAAAGCACCGGATTAACTTCCGCGAGTATAGCGCTCGCTCGCTAGCGCGCGTTCAATTTGACACGGCTCGGACCTCGGCCCGCTCTAGCCGGGATAAATTGTGCACAGCGTCATTGAATGCTTGCCTCTTCGGCTACGTTAAAATTTCAAGGCCGATGGATTTGGCGATTGTAATGGATGACGACGGCGTTAGTTTATATTACGTATACGCTTCGTACTTTGAGGATTCTTTTTTTCTTTTTTTTTTTTTTTAACGATTCATAGAGATACCTTTGGGTCTTTTATTGTGAAAATTAGATGATTGAATTGACATGTGCGATTGCATTAGTGCTGCTTGAGCATATAGTTACTCTAGGTAGTCATTTAAAATTAGTAATGATGCGGAATGAAACGTTCGTGTTGGTTGATGCTTAAACGTTATAAATTACTCAAGCAAGAATCGCCGATCAATTAAGATGTTAATCAATTTCTTATTTTTTGTACCTTCGTTATTGTAAAGGACTAAAATCAGATTCCTGTCTTGTACCAAAGAAGTGTCTGTTTTGTCAAAAGTTAAAGCTAAGTTGTCGGGGGGACTTTATTATTACTCGCTGTAAAATACTTTACGTATAGCACGATTTTATCAGTAGTGCGGAATCAGCAGTTGTTCTTGTTACAAACTGTTCGAGGACGATGTCCGAAGTCAAGATATTGATTTGATAATCAAGAACGTGTAAAAAACTTTATTTCCTTTCGGTAGCATATTGTATTTAACAAAACACATGGGTATAGTTTAATTATTTAACCTTGCGCTTCACCTTTCTTCCTCGCAATTGATTATTTCTTCAAACTATCTCACGTTTCGACTCGATATAGAACGAATGCAGTTATTATATCGTTATATCCTCGCAACACAAGCTCGTGTAATTTAAAATCAATGTATACGTATTTAAATAATTATACTTACACGGTAGCAAGCCTCAAACATTGTAAAAAGATTTCCAAGTTTCATTGTCATTGCTAATGCACGTTAACGCTATCAATTAGAAAGATTAATAGGTCTAATTGTTGCGACAATGTGCTTCATCTGGCAGTGCATGCAATCCTTTGCATCTCTCGAGTGTAAAGCATTGATTAACTATTATGCAGATAAGTCTCAATGTCACGAGGTGTGTGTGTGTGTATGCAAGTGCTATAAGCACGTTAGAATCCTTTGCGCAAATCTATTTCCACGCTTCTTTCACTGGGTGGAATCCTACAAAAAGCTGAAAATTATAGTCATTGAAGGATGATTTGTCATAATACTTTACCGTCACTGTCGCTCATTCGTATAATACTTTTCTCGATTCATTATCTCGTTTTCGAAAATCAATGTTTACATTAATTATTCATGAAAAGCTGTCATTACGTGTTTATTATTGTTGACTTCCTTGAATGGCTTATTTAGATATCATTGTTAATTGAATTCTCATATGTACAATTACATTCACTCGTCAACATTCACTTCGTGTAATTATTACACTAATACATTGTGATTTACCGATGAATTTCATTAATTATTAAAAATTAACTATAGATGATACGAGCACGTTATGTATGGCTTTAGAATTCAATAAGTAAATAAATATTCTAATCGATGCAAATAAAGCTTGTCTCGCCATTCATCTTTGAGAAACTAGCAAAAGATTTTTAGCGAAACCTGATAATTTTAAATAATAAAAAGCCAATTACAGTAACTGTATACAATTGCGATATTCAAATTGAAGAAATAGAGACATTTTTTACATGAATTAAATCGTTTGCTCATTTAAATCATTTTCAATTTGCTTTCAGGACCATGTGGTGGAAAGACTACCGGACAAACTCGTTTGTGCACGTTCTTTGAGAATTTAGGATGGAAGGTAAGCTATTTTTTTCACAATCCCCTATTAAAGTAGAGATTTTACGTTGTCGCTAAATATCATGTCAACACAAAAAATTAACACTCAAATATAATGATGCGTGCATTACGCATAAAAATTTTCTGCATTGTCAATGATCATATTGTAATTTGTACGTAAAAACAAATCACGGATGAAAATTGTTATTCTGAAACATAAAGATTTATCTAGTCTTCTTTTTTGACCTGCAAATCCGTCAACAACAAATCTTCATTTCATATGACTTTTTTGCGTTTGAAAAAGTCCTTGTTCATCTTGCCATTAGATTGTCATTTGATTTATTTGTTGAGTGGGTACACATCAGTCGTATGAACCAATAAATAAAGCACATGTACTGATAAACGGGTAATCAAAATAAAACTGTAAACTCATAGAACAACAACAAAATAACGTGGAAAGCTTTATGATGTATTGATTAGTAAAATGATAGAAACATTTATATAGCATGAAATATATGTGAATAAGGCAATGACGTTGAATTACAATAAATTATTTATAAATTAAATTGTCAATGTAACTACAACGAGCCTACATATTTTTATCAGTCAAAAATAGAAGTTAATTATTGACTATTCGTTCATTGCACGTAAAGTTTCCACAATGACGCAAGGTATCATCAGAAAACTCTTTCATTTGGGTCGAGAGTAAGTTTCCGCTTCTCCCCCGCTGTGAGAAGCTATATCTTAACAAATAACGGGGTGTACGAAGATACGCTAATGGCACTTATTTGAGATTGACAAATTGATAAGTACTTCGATTGAAATTTTATGTTGACTAACGTTAAAATTTAAACCGAGAAATATTGATCTAAGAATACTGTTTCTTGTAAAAAGATTTCGTGACATCATGCCGGGATTACTTATTATCTGATGACTTTTTTAATATTGATCAAAAGTGTGTATTTTTATCAACATCAATAAACGCGTTTTAAGCGGATTTATTAAACTTTTTTATTTTTGTAAGCAATTTTTATTTGTCTGGCTACGATTCATGAAAGATGTTATGTATGCCATTCATGTCAGCAAAAAACTACTTGCTGTCAAAGTAACTGAAAACAGTGAAACCTGATTTAAAGTACATGTGTCAAACTTATTGGTTTATATAATTTTAATGCTTTTGATATTACCTTCGAGAAAGGTGTAGTTTTCTTATTTTTCTTGGCAAAAATCTGCCTTAAAATATATTGGTTTTGGGGTGACTTCGTAGTGGATTCGATAGAGTGGTGGTTGTCTTCTTTTTCAGGTGTTCCGTGTTCCCGAGACAGCGACTGTGCTGCTCAGGTATGACATAATTACACGATAACTTCGTCTTGAAAACATATTAAAAAAATATTAATCAACATTTATTAAAAACATTAATTTAAAGTAATTTCTAAATTATCTTTCTTGCATTGAAAAAAAATGTTAGTTACTTTTCTGCAGTTAAAAAGCAGAGCTTACTTCGCCTTGATAAATTATTTTTATTTTATTCTTTTATCGTATACTTATAAATTACAAAAACGTAAATATTTAATTAAACTATTATAAAATATCTATTAAGCTACGTAAATTAAATATTACGCACAACTTGTATTTTTTTAATGTAATAAACTATTAACAAGTAATAACGAAAACTTAAAATATAAAATTGTACAAAACAAGAAAAAATCTCTATTTCGATGGCGAATTATTAACATGTCGATATACATTGTATTGAAAATTTTGATAAATTATTTTACACAAATTTATAATTGTAAATAAATATCCGTTTTCTTGAATAACGGAAACGTCCAAAATTAATTGAAGGTTCAATCGCTAAATTAAATTTCTAAAAAATAAATCTCTTTCAAGATTATTGAATAGAATACATTTTTTAAAAGTGAAAGACTTTCCACTAGGGATACGTATTTATAAGCTATCAATTTCATCCACAGTTTGCTTTTCAAATTTCAGTGGCGGTATCAAATTTACAGACCTGAATGCAGAACAGGGTGAGTTGAATATTTTTATAGCAATAATTATTAGAAAGGATACATGAAATACAAAATAACTAATTTTTTCATTACGAATAAAAAATTTCATGTGTTTTGTCTATTAGATATCTTAACTTAAGTAATTTTGCTTGTGTATGTTACGCAAAAAAATTGTTGATATTTCAATGAAAATTTAAGCAATACTTTAAAGAAACGTAAATTCACTCTTTTTAAATACCGGATAACAAACATACATATATTCTAAGAAATAGTACAATAATAAGTATGTGAGAGAATGCTCGGTGTATAAATCCATTTAACTACATCTTTTATTAAAAGATTAAAAATTTACGTAAAGTCCTTTTAAATCTGCTGAATGGCTTCTTTCAACCTATATTGCCCATAGTTTTTAAATTTTTAAAAAATACATTATGTTATTTTTCTTTTTAAATTATTTCCAAAACATTAAAATATACTACTAACTTCTATTAGCATTGTTACCATTACCAGGAATTATTAGTCGATAGTATTAGTATATATTTTATATAAACTATAGTGAACAACTATAAAACCAGTGAAAAAAACGTTGTTCACTGACCCGTAGTTAAGGTCGTTTTATAAATTTCTTTTCGTCCATTCACCCAATTACGTAAAGAACTGCGCGTTTGAGAAAAATGTCAACCTTGAATACACAAAGTGCTGTTACACTCGGCAGGTTTCCGATGCGATGGATTTTTATTCTATTGGCTTCTTGTCCACTGTGTAAATGATATATACATGGCGATAAGAAGGTGTTGGCTTTGAACAAGTCGGGTTATAAAACATTCACTCAAGTTACATCATGCACGTACTAGTGCGATTTACAATCTTACTATTTTTATACCGGAATTATTTGACCAATGAAATATTGTGCATCGTCGTTAAATTTAAAATTAAGTTTTTTCTCTACCTCTTTCATAAGTAAAACCAGTCGTTGAGTGTTATTACTAGTTTGTCTCTTTTTTCGCACTGAAATTGTAAACCAGAAGTCTAGTAATTTAATAAATCTTATCTGAGATTCCAAAGTAGATAGCATTGAAATCTAAAGCAAATAATAGATTTACAATCATTTTTATCCAGAATCAGCTGTTGCTCTCAACAAAGAATGATTATTGTATTGATTGATGATGACAAACGTGTAAATGTCGTGTAGATAATTCTCCTTTTATCGATATTTAAGTACAAGCTATTGACAAAGAGAATGTCTTATCACTATTTTCAAATGTCTAACCTTTATATATCATTCTGAAATATTTTTATCAAATACCAATTAAACCTTTGAAATGATTGGACAATAACTATGTATTGGGAGAAACAAAAATATATACAAAAATCCGCGAATAAACAGTCGAAATATTAAGCTGCTATCGTAAATAACAGCTCGAAACGCAGTTCATTCGCTCGAGGCGTCAAACGAAAAGGCTATATGAATTCGAGCTGTCAGTCAAACGAAAACGAACGCAATTAAGCACCTGCCGCTGTTCCCATGTGTTGGCCGAGATCCCGGGACGCTAATCACCCAGCTTCCGCGGTCGCGTGACCGTACGCAAGCTCCTCGCGCCTTCCTAGGCGAGAGAGAAAGAGCGCGCCTGACGCAAGAGGCGCAAGCTTGCGCAACGGATATTTGGACGGGACCCAACGGGGGGCCCGCACCCCCGTGAGCGCAAGAAGCGGCAATTGTTACCGGTTAGCTTCGGCTCATGGAACTCGGTGGCTCCGGTTAAAGTTGCCAACGTTTACGGCGTCTCGCGCTTATTCGGCTTCCTTTTTTTAACTGGCTTTATTGACAATTACGCGCTCGCATGTCTTTCCGCGACTCGCGGGACGCGACCTCAGCTGTTAGCATTTGGCGACGTTGCAATAGCCCCTTTTAAAAATTGACTTATTCGTCTTGGATGTGACGTTGGCTGTGTAATTATGTGTGAACTCGAAATTGACGACGTTTGTTTAAAAATTGAACGGGATGCGGGGAGAGGTAAAAATAACTTTTATTTTTTTCTTTTTATCTTACGGTAAATTCAGGTGTTTTTTTGTAACTTCCTCTAACTTTACCAGCTGTAATTGAAATTAGTGCAGCAACATTTTAATTTTAGTTATTCAATATTTCGTATAAACACCCATCACAAAGCTCGTATTGGAACAACTAGCAAAACTTGCGATGGCTCGAATATTATGGAGTAAAACTTCGAATACATTGGAAATTGTTTATCGAATTTCCGACATCTAGACGCCATCCTAAGTAACATAACTTTCTCCGTCGCTGGGCGGAAATTTATTTGCCCCCTTCTTTTTTTCCCCTGTTTCAATCACTCGCTCTCCCTCTGGCATGTGAAAAGGCGAAGTTGTCGAGACGGCCCAGCGTGAGAGCGAAGACGCCGTACTTCGTGCCATTGCCGGGTTTGTTGCTCCCCTTGGAGAGAAATTTACGATTTAGTGTGGTAAGGCAAAAGTCTTTTTGGACGAGCCAAGGTCGAATCGATGTCTAGAGGTTGTTCGTGTCGTTTCTTCGTTAAGCCGAGATTGCCCATGGTTTAGAAAGAGAGAGAGAGAAACGATTGCAGTTTATTGAGCTTGTAATGCCTGTCAATTTTCAATTAAAAATTTGTAGGTTCTGTTAATTAAGTGAAGAGTTTACTGCTGTCGATAATGGTAATAATGCAAAAGACGTGGGGACAAAGTGGCTAAATAAATGAGAATTTAAGACGGCTCGGTCAATATTTGCGTATAGATAATTTAATTGACTTGAGAGCCTTTCAGGTTTTTTAAAATACGATTAGAATTGTATATGAGAAATTATTGAAGAAAAATGTTAGATTATGAAAAGATATGGAAAAATCGAAATTATATGCCGGATAATTTATTCACGTATGTTACTGGCTGGTTTTTGGAAGAAAAAGAACCACAAAAGTTTGTCTTTTTTTCTTGGAAAAGTTTTATCAGCTATAGAATATTTATGGACCTGACGTGCTTCAATAGTTTTTTTTAGGAACATATCTGATAGATTTCAAACAAAATAAATAGACAACAAATTTACAGAAGAAAAGAATGTAATTTTAAAATATTCAAGAAAATGAAAAAGCCAAGGCAACATTTTGTTCGTATTACACAACAAAAGACAATCATAAATTGGCTACAGTGGAGAATTTTGAAAACGTTTTAAAATGACTTTGAAAAAAATTTTTTTTAACGCATTTACTTAAATATGAAAATAATATTTTTATTTAAATTACATCTGAAAAAAATCAACGGAAAGTACCATTACGC
This sequence comes from Anagyrus pseudococci, assembly GCA_030522585.1. NCBI lineage: Eukaryota > Metazoa > Arthropoda > Insecta > Hymenoptera > Encyrtidae > Anagyrus > Anagyrus pseudococci. The sequence continues at coordinate 102,006 of JAPYYQ010000395.1, forward strand.
GCAGTAAAAGTGAAACAGTGTCACCAATTAACATATTGGAAATTAAACGATAATTATCGCGTTCATTTAACATACGTACTCCCATTGTACACACTCGCGTACCTTTGACATTTTCGCACGCATCTTTTTTTTTTCTTGGTACAAAAATGAACACAACCTTGTTGGCAGGAGTCAAAATAACAAATGCCAGAGAGCAAACGAAACGGTAGCGAAGATAAACGAAAGAAAAAAAAAAGATTAATACGCTTGTCCGTCTCTCGACGAAATTCACACGTTATTGAGTTTGAAATAATCCAGACGCGCATGTAAATTGATCGAAGGGGATCGTCTTGTTTTGAAACTTTGTTGGTATATGAAAGCATATCTCTCTCTCTCGTAATCTATTTTGGCAATTTCAAGTGCATTAAAAATACCAATGAACTGAGGAATGTAATAAATTGAGATTATATAACCGGCTCGCAAACTCTTACGAAATGCCCAAACAATGAAAATAATGGCATAGCGAATACGTCACGACGACCTCTAGAATTAAATGTTATGTTACAGAAGTTTACGTTCTTACAGCATAGTTCTTAGTTTTTCGAAATGTTAGTTAAAAAAATATTGATAAATTTTTTTATTATATCGAATTCATCAATATTTTAGAATAAAGGATAAATATCACAAATTTTAATAGTCCAAAAAATAAACTTTCGATTATCAGATGCCGATAGTATAAGTGTTAAAACCAAAGTACAAAGTGTGCTAATTTGATGAATCGCTGCTGTCAATATTGACACAAAGTAATCACTAATTATTAAATCTTTTATATAAGTACGTAATTAAAACGTCCATCTTTTCTCCTCGTTTCTTGCCGAAGAAAATTCAAGCTCGAATAATCGATCCGATCATAGCTTACATAATTTTTTCCCCACAAAAAAAAAGAGAGAAAAAAAAGAAACGCTGAATTTAGAAATTGGGATTTCTAAACGAACGTATTCTACGTCGCTATGGAAAGAGACTCATTACTCTTACGACTGTCATCAAGCCTCCCCGCGGCTTTTCACGATCTCATCAAGTCTTCGTCGTCGTCCTAACAACAATTATTTTTAAATTTTCCCCGACAGCTTAGGAAGAAGCAGTGAAGGTCAGGGCCAAACGAGCCTTTCCTCTCTGGCACGCATTTCCTCTCTCGGGGTCGCTTCAAGTTTGCCTCTCGACTCTCCGCTCGTGCTTCAGCTTACCCCTCCCCACCGGCCTTTTCGCGATAGACGACCGCAGGCGGTTGTCGCGGCTTCCGCCGTCCGGTTTTTGCTTTAACGCCTTGCCGAGAATGTCGCGCCGCGGTTCGTTTCCTTATCCGCGCGACTCGACTCGCTTACCCGTTTTTTTCTTACCCGGCGTTTTTCGGACGACCAGCGATTTGTTGATCTTGTTGCCTCGCTCTGACCGAGTGAGATACTTAATAGAACACCCGGCTTCTCTCAGCCTGCGGCTCTCGACCGTTTTTGCGCAAAGCCGAGGAAAGAATGACGAAATTATTTGGCTTAGACTTTTATTTGCTCTGTCATTCGAGCTCCGCATTATTCTTTTCTCGCGTACGCATTCCGACGTTTATGTGACTGTTAAAAAAAAAAATAATAAAAAAATAAGAATCGATCGAATTGAAGATAATCGCGCGCTTTTAAAGCTGGACGTTGAAGCGTTAATTGAAAATGTTAATTGCATTAGCATAAACGAACGCGCTGGTGTACATTAGACAAAAAGCATTTAGTCAACTGATCTTATTTAACAGCTAAGCCTTTAGCTGACGATTGGAAAACTTCAATAAAGGATCGGGTTAAGTGGCCGGTGTTTCTTTCCGTCAGCTCTTACGAGGGTGAGTCCTCTGTGTATCATGTTAATTAGCATCATCAGTTTTTTTTGCTTATTACGACGAGTTCGAGGAGTTCTCAAATAGCTTTGTGCGTAAAAAAAAGCGTTGGTGTAAAGTAATGTATGTGCCTTGGATACGTCCCCCATCTCATTTTACGAGCATTACATGTTATTAACAAAGGCTAACTATTAACGCGAGTATATTCTGCTGTAACTTTGATGTCGTTAAAGTATTTAGTAAAACGTATACTTTATATTTATATATACATAAACATATATAAATCTTACGAATATTATCATCCATTCTACGACTCTTTGTAACAAATCAGAATAACAAGGAAAAAGTCATTAAACTGCTAATGTCGTATAATTTGAAGCACTACTACGATAATTATTGTTATTGCTATTTCTAGAAATCGTACGAAGCTCGTCACAAATTGCAGCGTATTTAATACGAGCCTTAGAATATTGTGCATATTTGTTAGTCATTCCATGATAGTATCTCGTTGCTCATTACCGTCGAAATATAAATTTCCGACGTTCTCTCTCGCGATAGCCCGATAACACGCAAAAAGAGCGAGTACGGTAAGAAAAAAAATTTCAACAATACAAGCCCAATGATTCATAAAGTACGAATCTTCTCTTTCTTCTTATAAACATATCAGGAGGAAAGATTATGCAAAGAGAAAAAAAATTGGAATAGTTCCAAGTGCAAAGGCGAATGTCCTAATAACTGCCGATACTCTCATTGACGAAACATTATTTCTATTATCCGTCCTATCATAATATATATGCTTTGAGTTATTTAAGTTAATCACGCGACTATACAGCTTCGATACTCGAAAGTCTGCCAATATTTAAACGTGACTCTATTTAAAAATCTCGAGTGCAATTTACCTTCGAAGATAGAGAAAAAACACGCGAACCCGCTGTAATATTTATTTTCCAGCGGAAATATTTAACTTCCATCGTGATTATTTTGCCTCGACTTTAACTAGCCTTTAGCAAAGCGTAAAATCTTCCAAATGTTAAACAAACTTCGGAGCGGCAATGTCGTGCCATTCATAATTCCAATAACTCGATTCCCCCCGGCGCTCATAAATCAGCGATCACTCTTGATTCGCCGAGCCGGCAGAAAAAAAATAGTGAGTAATGGAAAAAAATTAGCATATTCCCATTACCGTCGGTAATTTATAGGCCATCGATTAGGCACGAGCTATCCCGTAAATAAAAATTTCCGATAAATCCGTTTGGAATCGCAATTTTTTTTTCTTTTTTTGCTAATTTTTCAGTTAGCTCAATCGCGCGTTTGCATTCTAAAGCGTGTGTATGTGACAGCCTTGAACTCGAGCCGTTTCTACCCCAAACAATCGCTTATCGGCGTGTATCCTTTCCACATCTGCCGCATGATTGCTCACACTTCTATTATATAGGCCAAGTGCAAAAAGTAGCCAATGATCGCTTGAAAAGTTCGATATTGCTCTCTCTCTCTCTCTCTCTTTCTCTCTTTCGGTAGTCCCATTAGTGCGGTCTGGCACTGCTGGCCTCCGAGTCAGTGCTTATTTTTGGCTGGACTATCGTAGAAGCTCTTCTCTTTCCTCTTCGGATTTCGATTTTAGGTATTTTACGCGACGCCTGCCTAGCTGGCAGGGATTTATTATTCAACGCTCGCATAGGTTGTCGTGCGGCTTTTTTAGATTTTATCTGCGACTCTACTTATTTCTTTTTCTTTTTTTGTTTCTTATTCAATCAATTGCAAAGGTATATATACTAGAATTTAATTAATTTGAATTGCAACTTTTCAATGCTTTTGTGGATCGAGCCGGATTATTCCTATTAGGCTTGTATACATCGAGATTGAGATAAATTGATACATACCGAATTGAAGGAAGACAAGTGTTTACGTAAAGATCGTTAGATTTGAAATTACGTTACGGTAGTTGTGCTATTGTCGACGTTTTACAGATTATTAATTCGCAATTAATCTCTTGGTGTTACTACTATTTTTAAAAGTATTAATATTTACGACTTATACATTCGTGAAACATAAACAGTATTTTTATCATTATAAGCTTAAGCAAATTTAAACGATAAATGCTTGGCTTAATATTAAGTTTTAATTAAATTTTTACAAGCTTGATAAGTAGCCTTTATTTGCAGTATTTTATTGAGTCAAATAAGATTTTATTAGACTCCATTGTCATTACTGCTTTAACATATTTATTATTAATACAATTAAAAGCCAGATTTCATAGATTTTCTCATCAAAAGTCAGATATTGTTAAAGAAAATAATAAAATAAAAACGTAATGCCATTATGTAGCTGGTCAATTTTTGATACAAAACAAACATCGCACGAAGTAAAGCAATAAAATCGTATACGTCAAATCATCGCTAGTTCTACTCACATGCTTATATGTACCTTTACATAAATAATTTTTTAGCGCTATATTGTTACGTCGGTTATGACTTTGTTTTTTTTTTATATTACTCGTCGTAAACAAAAACTAAAACGAAACGATTGTGCAAGCAAAATTAAAATATAGTTGAAAAACGAAAAAAGGAAAAAATGAGAAACCGACTGTTGAAATATAAGAAAGAAAAAGGCGAAATATTGAAAATAAAACCTTTGCTTTTGTCGCAGCATTCAAGTTCCAGGAGAATCTGCTGAGAACGATGCTCCAGATTGAGAACACATTCTTCCAGCTTGGGGAAAGCATATCGAGAAATTGCCTTATTATCTGTGATCGCGGCGCCATGGACGCGTCTGCATGTGAGTATTACATGCTTAGGCTTTATCCCATACATAACTCAAGATTCAGAGCTTCCGTCTAAGACGCGCGTGGCATACGTTTATCGTCCATTTATCGCCGAGGCAAAAGCGTTTTCTTTGAGGACAGAAAATAGTAGCCGAGCCAGCATCGTCATGGCGTTATTGAAAAAACAAATCGGGCCGAAAAGCCACGCGAAGCGTACAAAACTATCATGTCCAGCTTATGCGCACGTATCGATTATGAATATTTCTTTCTTTTTCTTTTTTCAAGAAATAATTGATGCCCCTATACCGTTAGCATTATACAATTATTATTCCGGCTAATCTCGAAATTAATATTCATCAGTCGAGATAATAAAGCAGTAGCGGGAGTTAGTTTGAATAATTGATAATACCGCGGTAAATCAAGCTAAGCCAAAGGAGTTCTCTCTCTCTCTCTCTCTCTCTCTTTCTCTCTTTCATGCTACAACGGTCGAATAAAAAACACTCGGCTGATTTTATAAGCTGTCGATTAAAATGAAAAGCTTTGGCGAGGCGAGTCGGGATGGAAAGTATTGAAGGAGCTCGATTTTCTACCTACGATTACCAATTAATCGATCAGCGCGCGCTAACGAGCTGCTCCCTCTCTCTCAACCTTTCGCGCGCGCACGCGAAGAAAAAGTTTCGCAAGGCGCTTAAGCCATCCGGCAATGACCGTCAAAGCAGGCAGAATCCGGTGCTTGCGCGATAATCCAATTAGCGTTTGCGAAACTATACACATCTCGGCATCGGTGCTAGAGGAGAAAAAAAAAGCACCACCAAGCAGGCGCAGAAAGAGAGAGAGAGAGAGAGAGAGCCGGTCCGTCGAGGTTTAAAAGGAGCCGTCGTCAACTGGTTTCCCCCGTAGCCGTATAAATCTCCGCTCAATTAGCTCGGCCGCTCGACGTACTCGCGACATTCGCGACAAATGCGCGCAAAAAGTTCGGCCTCTGCTGAACATGCTCGTGGTATTATAAGCGCCAAAGCGATGCCGTCGCCATAACCGATGTGCCCCCCTCCTTCCTCTGCTCGCAGTTATCTCGAAGGACAAGTGGGAGCTGATGATGGCGTCGAACGGCTGGAACAACGTGGAGCTGAGGGACAACCGCTACAACCAGATAATCCACATGGTATCGGCGGCGAACGGGGCCGAGGATTTTTACTCGACCGAGGATCACGCCTGCCGCTCCGAGGGCATTGGCTTGGCCCGCGAGCTCGATTACAAAGCCGCCTCGGCCTGGGTCGGGCATCCCTACTTCGACGTGATCGACAACTCGCAGGACTTCGAGAGCAAGATATGCCGGATGATCGAGTGCGTATGCCAGAAGCTCGGCATCGACACCGGCGACCGGCTCACCGCGAGCAGTCGCAAGGTCAAGTTCCTCGTCAAGGGACCTCTACCGAAGGACGCCGCCTTCCCGCCCTTCCAGGACTTTGACGTCGTCCACAACTATCTACAGAGCAACAATCCCAAGACCCAAGCTCGCCTGAGGAAACGTGGCCAGAAAGGTCGATAGAGCTTTTCTTATTGTTTATCATTCGGTAACATCCATACTTCGCGACTGTTTATTTCATCAATTTTCCCGATTCAGGCCACTGGTCCTACATCCACACAATACGACGGCCGAAGATGTGCGGCCAGGTGGTCGAGGTTAAGACTCAGCTGACCCACAGGGATTACCTGAACATGCTCGCCCAGCGCGACGACTCGCACTTTACCATCTTCAAGCGTCGGCGGTGCTTCCTCATTAACAACCAGTACTTTCAGCTGGACATCTATCGGGAGCCAGGGCATCCCAGGCAAGTCGATGCAACACTCCGAGAACCCTACAACGATCTCCCATTATATCATTGCTAATTCGCTATGCCTCGACGTCCAACAGGTGCAAGGGTCTGATGCTGCTGGAGACGTACACCGCGCTACCGAGCGACAAGCTGCAAAACATACTGCCGCAGTTTTTGAGCATCGAGAAGGAGGTGACGGGCAATCCCGACTACAGCATGTTCAATTTGAGCCTGCGCGAGGACTGGTGCAAGACAAACAAGTACTGTCACAATCTCAACGGTTAGTAAGCCCACTCTCCGCCTGCTTTTCCTGTGCTCCCTCGCTTTTTTTTTTCTTTTTCTTTTGCAATTACGCTTGTGGTGTGCGCGTGTGTCGCTGATATCGTTGCCGCGGCGAGGCGTGTAATAATCAGAGCGCGGCTGATCATGACCCGCAGGTGGCACGATAAACACGACGACGAGTGGTAGCGACGAGGCTGCGAGCAACGCGGCCGAGAAGAAGAGCGCCGGGACGCTGAAGAACGGCGTCGACAGCATTGGCAAATGCGTGCTGGCCAAGCAGAATGGCCAAGCGACGAGTAACGGCGTGCTACACGAGGCCGGCTCGTCGTCATCCGCCTGCGCGAGGAAGGCTGCCGCTCAGCCAAATGGTCATCAAGCGACCAAGCCCACCGAGGACAAGGAGAACGGCCAATCAGCCGAGCAGCAGCAGCTCGTCAACGGCGTTAAATAGCAGCGGGAGCAAGCAACACGGCCCCCGAATCCCTCGTAGGCTGCGTCCGCTACCCCCCCCCCCCCCCCCCCCCCCCCCCCCCCCCCCCCCCCCCCCCCCCCCCCCCCCCCCCCCCCCCCCCCCCCCCCCCCCCCCCCCCCCCCCCCCCAGTTAACTCTCGATCGACTTAAGTTTACTTTTAAGACTACTACAAATCATTAGGCTGAATAAAATAAAATAATCATTTTAGGATATAATGTGCAAGATTATTATGAAAACGTGTTTTTTCTTTCTCTTTCTTCAGCGACATGTTGGGGAAATTGTTCGAGTGAGATTGAGATATATCTGTTGTTTTGAGGAATTTCTTTTTTTTTTTTCATTGCCATGGCAATGTTTTACATATATAGGGATAATCATGTGAACTGTTGTTAGACTTTATTTTGAGAATTACTTTTAATCTTCTTCGTTTCCATCTTCTATTTTTTATTTATTTGATATCTTCGAGACGTATTTCGATTGTGCGTCGGTTGTTGAATGATATTATGAGGTAATGCATTCTTAAATAATGATTTGGTTTTTTAAATTTAATACTTGATATAATTTCAAATTTCAAGCTTTTTTTTAACTGTTCCATATCTAATAGTGATACCCTGTAATGTTAATGCAGTATTAGTGATAATACAATATTAAAGTTGATAAAAACTATGGCCCTTTCACTAGAAATTACATTATATTTCATAAACAATAGGTTTTTTGTTTCACTCTAAATAAATTCATAATTAAACGAGCCTCAAAATATGTTCCTATGAATTAGATTTCATTTAGACTACTTGGAAATTATCATTAAAAAATAGAAAATGACGTGTTATTCTCAATGTAAATCTCTACAACATTAGCTTGATTTATATTGACGTAATTATAGTGGCCTTGAAAAAGTCTAGATCAAGGAATCGTTATGTTTTTTTTTCTAGTTACATTTGAAACTTCGAAAAATTTGTTCTCATTTTACCATTAATATTTATGTGCTTTAGAGGTGTAACGCCTTTAATAAAAGAAATTTTACCACTTAAGAAAGATTTTAGAAAAATTATAGTCGTTTAACAATGTACAGCTCGAAAAATTCTTGGCGACTAGCAAAATGTAATTTGTTTCGAGTTTCACACGTAAAACCAGGTTACAAGTTTATTTTGTTTTAAACATAATAAAATAGGGACAGTAGAAATACACCAAAAAATAAAAACTACTAAAATTAGAAAACAGTTGTGATATCTATATAACTTACAAAAATCACTCAAAGTATTCGTACTTAATTCAATATTATTTAGTACTTGGAATCAAATAACTGTTTTACAAGAATGAATTGCCGATTTCTATTGAAATAAATCAAATGGTAACACATCATTATCGTGTGCTTGTTAAGACATCGTTGTTCTTACCGATGTTTTGTTAAAGGAAGTTTTTATTAATAAATCGTTATTTTAAAAATTTTTTTAAATCCGAGTGATTTTTTACATTTTAAAGTAGGAGTGTAAAATAAGCTGTGAAATCGTTACAAACACATTCTCCGTGAAAAATATCAGTTTTGTATCAATCTCCAATTTGAACCTAAATTGAAAGGTTTCAATTGCAATTTTTTGATTGACAACCTTTTAAATCAATCTGGGTTTACTGTGATTTTTACCAAGAACATTTTTATTAACTGCGTGACAATGATAACAAAAAACATGTTCTCTTGACATACTACCCATTGTATCATTATTATTCTCGATATAGAATTCAAGTGACTTTACTTAGGTGTACTTATTGACATCATCAATAGCAAACAACAAACTTTAAATGCATTATAGATACGTTTAAGGAAAATTTTAAATTGTTTTGTTAATATGGAATTTTTTTGAGCTTTGCTTAGATCAAATGGTCATGATACAAGTGTATTTAATTTTTAATATTTAATTTAATTTATGTATTATATTTTTAGTACTTGTACCAGTACATTAATGTATGTTATAAAAAATACTGTTCAGAGCAAACTTATTCTGATATAAAAAATGAAGTTATTAAAAAATGATGAGAAAATACTTTTATATAAAATTACATTGACACTTTGTTAATAAAGAAAACCAATTAAATATTGAAAAGCTGCAATTTAATTAATTTAATGTTAGTACAAAACAATTTAATTTTAATTTTATCAATTTGTATATTGTTTATTTAAATAAATGTTTGCTCTTTATAAGAATTTCGAGTTTGATTGAAACCAGAAAGAGCTACTTGATAATGGCCATTTGAATAAAAAATGTGCTGTGATTAATTTCATAACAGTTATTACATATTTTTTAAGGGAGATAATATGTGCACAGTGTGAAACCAAAAAAAAATATATTTCTTCTATAGGGTGTTTACTGTGATGATTAAATCTGATATATGCTAACGTGTATAATCTATCACAGACTCTTTAACTTCTGGCAGAGACAACTGACAAAGTGCCTGTGACACAAAGAGAAAAAGAAAACGATATAAGAATCATTATATTTTCAAGAATATTGCAATGAAAATACTTATCAAAATATGTATGTGCACTGTAACATGCAAGCTATCTGACTTTATATTGTACTTATAGTGAATAAATAAAATGTCATTTGTCCGCTAAAATAACAAGTGTATTTTCTGTAACTTACCCGAATTTTTAATATATTGTACTATAGATGGATATACAAGATATAATTATGGATACAAATTTTTTTATTTAAGGAATAAGGTAGATTCAAAAATATTTGACTACAAGTATAATTGATTTAAATTTTATTTATCAATAAATTGCCAAGATAAGTGCGTAGAGTATAACAATGGATATCAGAGCAGATCGTAAATTACTTTGTTAATTTTTGTATATATATTTTTTTTTATCGTAATGTCATTTCTAAACGCTTTCATTTTGACCTTATTGAGCAAAGAACGGTCTACACGCGTTAGATGCTGCTCCAGTATAAAAGGCCATATCGCTTTCGATTGCAATGCGGACACACAGTTGCAAGTCCCGCGGGACTACGTGAACCGTTGCTCTAATTCATTAAATGCCTGTTACTCTGTCATGCTCAGAAGTGGAAGTTGAAACGATTGCTTAACTTTACACATGAAAACCTCGTGTTTCAAAAGACTATATGTATAATGAACAGGGTTAAAAATATTTTTGTCGGAAATACAAGATATTGTAACACTGATTTTTCGAAGTATATCGATGAGTAACAAAAATTATATCAAACATTGTTTTTGTACAAAATGTGTTTCTAGTAAACTCTTCGTTGAAAGACTCGCTCGATTCTTTTTTTTTTTTTAACGACTAGCATCCTGCGCTTAGTTTCTCGAGACTGAAGAAACAAAGTAAAAAAACTCTTCTACTACTTAATCCTGCGTAGAACAGATTTAAATAATATTTATCATAAATAACAGGATAAATTGCGAGTTCGAGAATAAATTGATTCACACTTTTTGTAAACTATTTAATCAAGGAAGAAACCAATTATCTCATATAAAACGAGTATATAATTATCATTTAGTATACATTTGATTAAATCTTCTTTTATAAATTAAAAATTACATAGCAAAATGGTATGATACTTTCTTTTTTCGTTTCTTTTAACAATTTTTATAAATACAAAGTTAATATTACATATGGAAGTATAACTTGTAAATTACACCAGAGTTAGATCACAAGAGATCTCAACATTATTTTTTTAGTGTCAAGATTTTTCTATCTAAGATTCAACCCTACAATGACGGAAGCTATTATGAAAAGGATGAAATACAACAGGAGAGCACTTATATTTTGTAAAATGAATAATATGCTTTTCTGTTGTGTATAAATCTACTAAAAGTTTTAAAACTACCTTAAAACATAATACATACTTTATTGTTATCACTAAATATTAATTAATCTATCTAAATAAAATAGAAAAATAAATGGACCCAAACTCAAATTACATGTTTATAAGCCACTCTCCGTCATAGGAAGGTCATAGTAAGAGTGATTAACATTTTCTGGTTAATATATATGTTTCAAAAGACAGTTCTACACTGTTGTCTCAGTCTAAATAGTTATTTGCTTCAAGTTTAGAGTATTCAAGGAATATGAGAAGACTGTTTAGTTGCTTTCACAATAAGTAACCAGTAAATAGATGTATAAATACGCTTATTAGTTTGGTGTTTGTGTTAGTAAAATTTGTATAATTTTAATATTTTGATTTGTAAAAAGGAGATCCTTTGGAAAAGTTGACTTTCATATTATTTTCATGATTTTCAATAGTTTCTACTAAAAAGAAATCTCTTGAAAATGTAGAACTGACTTGTAATTGATGAAGCATTTTTTGTTTTTGACATGAAAAAATGATTTTTACTATTTGTAATGTTAACTTGCAGTGAAGAACACATTACTATTGACAATTAAAATTGACAATGTGAACAAGGACACTTTTTACTACTTTAAAATAAAAATTTTTATATCACACTTCAGTACTTGCAATCAAAAATCTATTATATAAAAATCTGAGTTTGATTTTATTTCAAGAACAAATTAATAACTTCCTACTTAATAAAGCTTTAAACAAAACAGTATGTCACTTCTTCAGTATTATACATTAAAAATACTGTTAAATACTTTTAAATTTTTCAGAAAGTTATTATTACATTGTACTATATTATAGGTATTAGTATTGCTTATTTCTTTTCATCCTTAATCCTAGAAGAAGAAGCACTTTATTTCAAAGCCAAAAAGTGTCCATGTTAATGAAAATTGCTTCTTGAGAGAAAAAATAAATATTTAAGAAACTGCATAAATATATTAAAATTTATCTACTAATTGCCTTAGCTTGTTGTGCTTTGTACATTTTTATAACTTTTTTGCCAGGAACAAGGGTCTGGCTTAAGCCTGGCCTTTTCTTACGCTTGTGCGTTTGGTTGTTCTCTTGGTCCACTTCTTCCTCATCATTTGTACCTATTTGCCCATTATACTGGGTTTGACATATAACAGTTTCTTGTGGAGCACGTAGAGCTTCTAATTCAGCAGCAGATCGATGTAAATCAGAGTCATGAGCAAAGGTACAATTGTGGCCAAAACGACATCTGCCCTTACGGTAATTCCAGCAGATTTTTCTGCCATTGATCATTTTTGTGTCATCCAAGGTGGGAGTCATCTTAACATGCTTTTCTAGTATAGCACTTTTGGCTTTTTCTGCTTCGACGAATGGATTGATGAAGACTGAAGTTTTCATGGCGGGTGTACTGTTGAAATCAGGTGTAGGCAACGGAAGTTTTTTACTGGAAGCTGTATCTTTCTGGTTATCATCATTTCCATTCTTTGTAGTCTCTTCTTCCTCCACCTCATCCTTGGAACTATGAGTTAGGCAAGATCAGATTACACAGAAATGGCTGAGTTTTATTTGATATATTTTTATAGTATTATGGTTGAAAAAGAAAAATAATTTTTTCAAAATACTAGCACTATCAACTTTTGCAATTTAAAAAATGAATTTCCTTAAATTTAACATTTAATAAAACATAAGAATACGTAAAACATTAGTCTTGAAAAAATAAAACATTTGTTTTCATTACTTTCTTTGTCCTTCTTTGCCTTTCTACATAATTGATGGTACATTCTAAAGACCATTGAATTATAGAATTTGTAAATAAATAATAAATGAAGAAACGGTCGCGAGCGTCGCGTTGTAGAATTTAAAAATATCAAAAACAGGACTCACGCAAGAGGTGAGTTTAATCAATACGCACGTTAAAACGGGCTATGAAAATTTCAGTTTCACGCGAAGGAGAACGTAGTCTCCATGAAAAGTCCTTTAGAAAGTCTCGAAGTTTATTTTTTCGACGGCCTATAGCTTACGCAACGCTCAAGGAAAACGTTAAAGGAGCATCGAGCATATTCGCTCGTTATACGAAAAAGCAGCGAGTTGGCGGAAAACAAGGGAGCTTGAAACAGACAAAAAAGAAATTACATAATTTTGAGTTTTAAATAACCGAGCCGGCGCTAATTATTTTCATCGGTATACGCACGAAGCGGCGATCGAGAGCTTAATAAACCGCGCAAACGAAGCCAAGGTGAGAGGCGGTGTTTTCAAGCAGCGCGAATAGACTGCTGGTCATGCGTCACGCGGTCACCACACAGATCACCGAGGCGGCGGGCAGAAGAGGGCTCTTTCTCTCTCGCTCTCTCGAGGCAGATGATGCGCTTGGAAAAGGCAAATTGCCTTATTAGCAAGTTACAAAGAACAGTCGACGGACGTTGTCGAGGAGAGGTTAGAAAAAAACAACGACACGGTGCTCCCGGGTGGGGTCTACATACGCTGAGGGAAACGCGCAGCGAGAGAACGAGAAAGAGAGAGAGAGAAAGAATAAACGCTGCGATGTGTGTATATAGAAGAGGAGTGCCAGCAGTCAGCCGGCTCTCTTTCTCTTTTCGGAGCTCTCGGGCGAGCAGCGATACTTACGACTCCGATTCCGAGGCCTCGTCTTCCGAGCCCGAGGAAGTCCCGTAGTCCGCCACTAAGGAAGCCATTCTCTCCAGCAGCCGCAGGAATTTGTAAATATATATAGATGTGTACAAGGAGCTGAGAGGCGGACGAGCCAGAGAGCAGTGCGAAGCAGCTGAAGAGTAGGCGCGCGCGTGCCCTCTGCTGCGCCTCGGCGCGGCGGACTGGCTGGCGTCGATGCACCTCGGACTCTCGGAGCCGCCTAGGCTACGATTCTCTCTCTCCCCGCCCCCCCCCCCTACCGCCCCGTCGCTCGCTCCCGCACGCGCGCTCCTCCTCCTCTCCTCTTACTCCTCTGCCCGCGGAGATATCACGGAGCTGATACAGCGGCGATGTATATAATATACGTGCAGGTGTGCGAGCGCGCGAGTGTGCGTCTCTCTCGCTTTTGTATAGCATGTAGAGGGGCACAATCTCACAGGATACCCCCCAGCAAAGCCGCCTGCTTATGGATGTATCTGTGCTGCTCTTATCCTGTGTATTGCTGCGTTATTGTATACATGTACATAATTCGCGCGCTGCGCCGGTCAACGATTAAAAGGACAATTGCAACTGCTCCAGAATTTTCACGAGAGCCTCCGCCGGCTGCTGTGTCAATGATTCACGATATCAATCGTCCTGTATCGCCCTTTTGTTTATTGCCAATTATCTGACTCTCCGAGTATTTGTAAACGGTAATCCAAAATTTATATTCTTAGGATCCATCGGAAATCCATTTAATCGCTATGTCACAATTATTCATCAATCAGGGTAGAGTCGTCGCGCTTATAAGCGTATCTATTTTCGAATGCGAGAAGGAGAGCCACCTATATAGAAGTATATACGCGTGAGATTAAATTACCGTGCTGGAGCAGCGGCAGCTGCACTCGTTTGGTTTCCAGCCGCCAAATATACACGCATGGCTGCTTTTAAAGGATTTGCCTCTGCTTACCGTATTTTCGCTTAATTGCGTTAATAGATACACGCGCGCGCGCGCTCTTTTCCGCTCCAAAGATGCCACGACGTTTGTTTAAAACTATGGGCGAGCATCGATGCGTACAGTGTCAATCACCCGCGTAATTTAGAATCTTTAGTTTTTCAGCTGATACGATTAATTTAGTGCAACGTCTACACTCTAATTCTTTTTTTTTTCTTTTCTCTCTTCTTCTTTTACATAGCACAGTATTGATTTTTAAGCTTTTCTGCTTAGATAAGCCGTTCGTTATAGCTTTAACAAGTTTTTCAGCCTCTAAACTTTAGCCTAATCTGGATGCAACTTGAATACGTAATAACGAAGCAATCAGTTGCCAGTGTCGGGACTGTATAACAAGCCGTCTAGAATTTCAAATGGAAAATCTAGGAAACGCCACGATAGTCGAGCGAATATTTTTAAGCTTCGATGCTATGTACGAGGAAAGGTTGATAAAGCACGAAAATAAAAATTTCAAAATAGTCGAGCTTATCCGACCATACTAATAATCCGCAATAAAAATATTTGTAACGATGGCAAAAAAAAAGAAACAGCACAAACCACATCGTAAGGCTAATGCACAAAATAGCCCATAATGATAACGTTACTTTTACTGGCCCGAAATTGCAACTCCGAACTATCGAATTAACTTTCTGCGAATGTGCGCTTGCTCTTGCGGCACGAAGCGGATGCCTTCGATTTTCGGTGTTGTTCGCTAGACATGTTCGTTACTCCGGCTAAGATTAAAAAATGTTACTTCCTGCTATCCTCCTTTATGTCATTGCAATGCACAATTTTTTCGCAATTTGCAATGCATACGCGCCAGAATTTAGAAATTTCTCTCGATTCGTATCGTCCGTCAGAGATTTGTACCATTCGTCGGGTGTCGTTATAATACGACCGGAAAATGCTATCGGTAAAGTATTATATACCCTTTTGGCATTAAGGATATCAATACTCCCATTGACATCAAAGTTCTATCTTTGTTTTTTATAGACTGGGAGTACGAGAGACACATAACGAACACCGTCAAGTACTTGTCGCGTCTGAACGTACCGTCGCAGTCGATAACGCGCGATCAGCTGATCAAGTCGCTTAAGATGTTTGACATAATGGGCTCGGTTTTCGTGATGACCATAAACGAGCCCGCTGACTTTGAGTTCTTGGGCTCGGTAACAGCGAGTAATCGCTTGACCGCGCATTACGTGTGGCTGCTGCTTATGACCGATAGTCCGGAGCTCGATTGCGAGCGGCCCCGCGGTAATCCCATGCGTCTCGACATTGAGTCCAAAGTACTCGTTCACTGCTTCAATAGTTCGCAACTCAAACGCTATTATTCGCGCATGGATGGTAAAACTGTGGTTAAAGACGTAGCCGTCTGGAAAGATGACGGTGAACTTTTAATTGACGACATGGGACTAGAGGAGTCGTACAACCTGACTGGAATCACCATAAGATTTGGCAAGGTATGGATTTAGTTCTCGCTTACGAGAGAAACGAGAAAAATATGAATCGATAAAAATTTAATTAACGTTTGCAGCTAAAACGTCCACAGTGGGGAAACTACGCGTCGAAAACGTTTTTGTATCTCAATGAATTTTTGCAAAATCTTCAACGGATGGGCAATTTTGAAATTAACGTTACGATAGAAACGTATAAACAGGGATATTTTAATTACTCAGCAAACGAGTACAACGGTGTATTGAAATTGATGAACGATAGTGTCGCAGATGTTGGTATGTACTTGATGGCCATGACCTCGCGACGATTTAAATTCGTCGATTTTGGCATAAGTTTAGTTACGGGCCGTTATAAAATTTACGCAAAACTTCCCGACACTCCATACGTTAATTGGACCTCCTATTTCAAGGTAATAATAAATATTTGCGACAAATGTTTTTTTTTCATGTACTTAAAATAAAAATAACAATTGACATATTAATCAGTGTGACACCATAGGTATACACCTTAGAAGTTTGGCTGCTGCTATTATCGATGATAATTATCTTTTTGTTGGGCGTATCGATGATCAAACGGCTATCGGATAGAAAAATCTTCCAATTTCATAATTTGCACAAGCATGTGTTTTACATATGGAGCATTTATTGCCAGCAAAATGCGCTAGGTATTATACGATGAAAAATTTAAAAGCTCTATACGCATCTCATACTTTGATTTAATACCTAATATTGTTCTGAAGATAACGGATTCCTGTCAAACCGGCCAATAAAGCTTATTTACTTGTCGATAATTCTTTTGTCGGTGATGGTCTTCTACATTTATTCCGCTGCAATAACCAGTTATATAACTGTTTTGACGGTCCAATTGCCCTTCAGCAACACGGACGAATTTTTTGAGGATACCAATTACAAAATTATCACTCTTAAATATACTGCTGATGAATATTTTCATGTCTATAACTTTTTTTTACATTTTATTACGGTTAATATTGTTGGGACTATGATAAAAATGACGTTAATTTGTTATTTGACAGGACCCAAACTTTTGGTTGAAGAAAATTGAATCTCGAATGGACGTTAATCTAGACAAATTGCCAAGCTCTTCAGAGGACGCTTTACAAGAGGTTTCATTGTGAACTTTTTAAAATAAATTTACTCTAAATTTGTAATATATCTCGTTGACAAATGATCTCTTTGCTTCGTAAATTGTCTCAAACAACATTTGAGTGCTTAATATTTTAACTATAAAGATCCATACTTTATTTACAGGTGTGCAATGAAGGTATGGCATTGTTCATGAACTCTAGATATTTTATGACAGACAGCGACAATTACCTGTGCCCCATAGCCGCGGTGAGAGTACAACTGAGCGAGCGGATGTCGATAATCTTTCCAAAAAACAATCCCTTTGCTAAGAGTATCAACTACATGTGAATATCATTTTTTCTTCCTCTTTTTACATCATGACACAATGGCTTAACTGCTTGTTACTAATAACAACGATTGTTCGACAACAGGATTATGCGTCTCAATGAGTTGGCAATAACAAGAAGACTGAACGCGCGGTATCTTTTTAAAGAAAACGTACAGCAGGAGAATAACACGCACGTCGTCATATCCTTGTATCAAATTCTGCCGATTTTATTGATTTGGTTCATCGGAGTCGTCGCGAGCCTGATTATCCTCGCGGCGGAAATGACGATTCACAAAAATCGATTGATCAGCCGACAACGCAGACGCATATTATTTAAGAGAACAAGACGTTTGATGCACTAGAAATTAATTAAAATTTAATGTCTTGTATGTCGTAATAGCACGGGAATCTATTTCTTATTTAGATATAAGAAGTATTTTCATCAAGGAAAATATTTTATCGGACCATTAATTTGCTTGATACGTTATAATTGTTGTTTCTGTTGCAACAAATAGTTCGCAAACAATGTGTATTGTATTTTCCTATAATAGTACAATAAAACTTTCAAGAAAATTGCATAAATATTCATTTTCTAAAAGTAAACAGTTGAAACGTAAATCACGAGGCTAATGCAACGTAATGGCTGGTAATACCAGTGTAGTATTTATTAACCTGCGACTTCGTCGCCTGACAAAATATTGGAACTATTGCCTTTTTAGCACTTGCTCCAGTTTTTAGCGCAAAGCAAAAGTGCTTACAAGGCAGTGTCATTCTCTAGGCTTGCCCTTGATTTACCCTATCGATAAGGCTGAATTTAACAAAATGTTACTCGATCAGACCTTCGCTTGTATTCTTGCGATAATTATTTTTTTCAAAAATTTTAACGCACACGCGACTAAAATTAGCAATTTTTCCCTATTCATATCGTCCGTCAAAGATGTATACCACTCTTCTGGCATAGTCATAGTCCATCGAGAGAACAGTATCGGTAATGTGAACAAATAATTTATCAAACAGTTTTACACTCAAATAAATAAATCACTTATCCTCAGATTGGAGACATCAGAAGCACACAATGCAAACCATAAAAACCTTATCATGTTTGAACGTAGCATCGCAGTCGATAGGACGTGATGAGCTGAAATCTTCCGTGAAACTTGCAATGCGGGAAAAATCAAGCCCGGTTTTCGTTGTGCCCATAAACGAGCCCAGCGACTTGGAGTTCATTGGCGCCGTAAGCAAGACTAGACGCTTAACTGCCCACCACGTCTGGTTGCTGCTCATGGCCGATACTCCAGAGCTCGATTGCGAGCGGCCCCGCGGTAATCCCATGCATCTCGACATTGAGTCCAAAGTACTCGTCCACTGCTTCAATAGTTCTTACCTCAAACGCTATTATTCGCGCATGGATGGCAAAACTGTCGTTGTGGATGTGGCTGTCTGGAGAGATGATCGCGAACTTTATGTTATCGATGATATGAGACTTACAGAGCCACACGACTTGACTGGGATCGATATTAGAATAAGCCAGGTATGATTTTATTAATTTTGACGATAATTTGACATACATTAATCGTAATCATATCATAACAAAAACTTTGACACTTAGGTAAAATTTTCGTCTGAGTTTTCGAAAAATTTAAAATTGTTATGGTACCTTAATGATTTGACTAATGACTTGCATCGAATGGGCAACTTCAATGCTATCATATTGGGGGAAATCGAGCAAGGTGTGTTTAATTATTCGACAAGCAAGTACACGGATGGGATTCAACTTGTTAACGAAAGCCGTACAGATATCGGCATGTATATGACGGCTATGACGCCCAGGAGATTTGATTTTGTTGCTTATGCTGTAAGTTTAGCCACAGGTCGTTATCACATTTATGCAAAACTGCCTGAAACGCCAGTTATTAACTGGACCGCGTACTTCAAGGTAACATAAGAAGAGTGAGAAAAGTTTCTGGAAAAACAAATCGTGCTTATCGGTTTTTTTTTCATTTAAGGTGTATACATTGGGAACTTGGCTGCTATTACTGCTGATGGTTATTGTTTTTTTACTGTGCATATTAATAATCAAAGGACAATCAAACAAGAAAATCTTTCAATTCCATGATTTGCACAAGCATGTGTTGTATATTTGGGGCATTTATTGTCAGCAAATCGCAATAGGTACAGTGTTAAATATTTCTTACGTCACAGTTTTTTATTTATTTATTTATTTATTTATTTTTTTTTTTTTTGGTGAATATACTAATTTATTTTGAAGGTAATCGATTTTTATCTAACCGGCCGATGAAATTGTTTTACATCTCGCTACTATTTATGGCCGTGATGATCTTCTACATTTATTCTGCCGCAATGACGAGCTACATTACTGTCCTCACAAGCGAACTGCCATTTGATAGTGTGGAGAGTCTTTTTAAAAAAACTAATTACAAAATAATTTCTCTCCAGTACACAGCTGACGAATATATTTTCGTAAGTATTTTGAAATTTTATCGACAACTTCTTTCAACGATAAAACTGTAAATTACATTAAATCAAATATAGAGTCCGCATTCTTGGTTTCCATGGTTTAAATCGCGAATGATCGAGACGGACAAATTGCCGATTCACCCGTTCAAAGCTTTGACAATGGTAATATATTTAAAATTATCAAAAAAGTCTACAATAAAATTATTGTATTTCTTCTATGAGTATCCTTAAATTTAAAATTATTTTTACACGATGTTTTGGTTCTTTTTTTTTAATAAACAGGTATGCAATGAAAACCTAGCACTGCTCTTGAACGATAGATATTTGAATATAGATAACGACGATTATTTGTGCCCTATGGCTGCCGTAGCAACGAAAATGACAGAGAGAATGTCGATAATTGTACCAAGAAACAGTCCTTTTCTCAGAAGAATCAATTCAATGTTAATGTCTTTTCATTCACCATTCATTTAAATTTTTTCATTATTCAATAACAGCTGCTGATTATTGCAGGATTATGCGGTTACATGAGTTGGCAATCGTAAGAAGATTAAATACTCGCTACCTCTCGACCAAGATCCAACAAAAGGAAAATAAACAAGTCATTATATCATTGTATCAAGTTTTACCAATTTTAGCGATATGGTTCATCGGAGTTTTTGCGAGCCTTATTATACTTGCTGTGGAAATGGCTATTTACAGAAATCAATTGATTCGTCGTCGACGGAAACGCTTGTTGGTTAAAAGAACAAGACGTTCGAAACACTAGGAATATTTTATTAACGTATACGCAAAAAGTTGAAAGAAGATTTTGTTTTGAGGAAATATTATTGATGATAGTTTGTAGTATATTCATAGTATATAGTTTATTGATAATTTATAGTAACGTTCATACTTGTTTGTTTACAAAAAATTGGAGAAAAAGTAGATTACATGTGAAACTACATTATTCGACAAACATATGACATGCTTATTTGCTGTAGTAATACATACAATTGTCAAGGCAGCAATAACCCGTAAACAAATAGCTTTCTAAAAATCAAAAGGTCAAAGCAAAGTTTTGCGGCTAATGCACAAAATGGATTGCAATGACAGGTGTTGCCGTTCGATGAAAGATTTGGAATTAGTGTTTTTTACCTTCTACGCTTGCTCTAGTTTGCAAGACAAAGCAAAATTTCTAGCATTGCGGTGTTATCCGCGCGACTCATCCGTCCTCTTACTACACCTAAGATATGGAAACAATGTCATTTTATTTGATCTTTATTTATATTATCGTAATGCACAATTTTTCCGTAATTTGTAATTCCTACACATTTGAATCCGGAAATTTTTCATTGTTCATATTAGCTGTTAAAGATTTGTATCATTCCTCGAGTGTAATAATCGTTCAACCGGAGAACAACATTGGTAATGTACAAAACTTCACATAGTCATATCAATGCATTATCAATTTTCTCTAAAAAAAAAAAGAAAAAAAAATTTGCTGTATTTGACCTTTATTTCAGACTGGCAGTATCACGAACGCACTATGCGCACCATTAAGTTCTTATCTCACGTTAACGTGCCATCGCAGTCTATAACACGTGATCAGCTTGAAAACTCAATTAAGCTCGAAATATTTGAAAAATCGGGGCTAATTTTTGTAATGCCAATAAACGAACCTAAGGACTATCAATACCTAAACTCCGTAACTACAAATAACCGCTTGACTACTCGCAACGTTTGGCTGCTGCTTATGGCCGATACTCCAGAGCTCGATTGCGAGCGGCCCCGCGGTAATCCCATGCATCTCGACATTGAGTCCAAAGTACTTGTTCACTGTTTCAATAGTTCGTACCTCAAACGCTATTATTCGCGCATGGATGGCAAAACTGTCGTTGTGGATGTGGCTGTCTGGAGGGATGATCGCGAACTTTATGTGATCGATGATAATAAACTTACAGAGCCACACGACTTGACTGGGATAACACTTAGAGTTATGAAGGTATCTATTTCAATACTATTAAAAAAGAAAAACACGCGATTTCAGCATTTATTTTGTCGAGTTGAAAAAAACGTGCGATTTTCAGCCAAAACGCCCACCACTTGGTGTTTACGTATCAAAAACTCTGTTATATCTCGAGTCATTTTTCCAAGATCTTCAAAATCTGGGCAATTTTAAATATAACGTCACGAAAGAGACGCACACCAAGTCTAATTACTTTAACGTAACGATCAAAGAGTATACCGGAGTTATAAAGTACATACAAGATAATTATGCAGATGTTGGATTATATTTTATGGTCATGACACAAAGACGAGCTCGATTCGTAGACTTTGCTTTGACTTTAACTCAAGGCCGTTATCGAATTTTTGCAAAGTTACCCGATATGCCTACCATTGATTGGATTGCATATTTTAAAGTAAGATACATGAATACTAAATATAAGGAGTTTTTTTTTATTTTTATACAATGTTTCTAAAGACATTCCCATTTGAATATGCTTTCCCGCAATCTTATTTCATTACCAGGTATTTTCCTTGACAATATGGATCTTATTGGTCGTAATGATGGTCGTCTTTTCATCGTGTATATTGATAATCAGAAGTGAATCGGAAAAAAGATACTTTAACATTTGCGAGCTGCGCAAACATTTCTTCTACATCTGGGGCGTTTATTGCCAGCAAAATACGTCGGGTAAATAAAGAAAATTGAATTTCAAAGCGATACGTCGTATTTTTTAAGGCAATACACACCTTATATAAATTTTAGTAAACCAACGTCTATCTGGCCGGCTGATAAATATCGTCCATATATCGATGCTTTTCATGTCGATGAACATTACCTTCATTTATTCCGCTGCAATAACGAGTTACATTACCGAACTAAAGACGCACCTGCCTTTCAACAGCATCGACAATTTTTTCAACGCCACTACGTATAAAATGATCACTCTACCCTACACCGTTGACGAATACATCGACGTACGTACTATCTTTTTTGTTTCGTTTTAACCGTACTCATATAAAAATAATACAAACGTAAAACTCGACAGGATCCTGACTTTTGGCTAAAAAAACCGATTGAATCTCGAATGGTCCATACCGACCAATTACCACAGTCGTCAGACAGCGCCATGAAAATGGTAGTTCAGAAATAAAAAATTACTTCTTGCTCTTTGCATTATAAAACCAAAAGCAGTACGTTTTCCATAAACAAAAAATATACTCTTTTTTTTATCCAGGTTTGCGAGGAAGATATTGCGACTTTCATGAACGCAAGATACTTCAAAACTGATGGCAGCGATTACATGTGCCCCATAGCCTCGGTAAAGTCACAACTCATTGAGCAGATGTCGATAATCTTGCCAAAAAACAGTCCCTATACCAAGAGTATTAACTACCTGTCAATATCTTTCATTATTTAAATATTTTTTTGTTTGTTACCAAGCCAAGTCTGACAGTAACTTGTTACAGAATCCTACGTCTCCACGAGCTGGGTATGATAAGACGATTAAACAAGATGTACATTTACAACAGCATCGACGCTGGCGTGAGCCAGTCGGTCGTCATATCGTTGTATCAAATTCTACCGATCTTAGCGATTTGGATAATAGGAGCTTTGGCGAGCCTGATCATACTCGCAGCGGAAATAACGATTTACAAAAATCAATCGATCTGTTGGTGACGCGGACGCTTATTAGTTAAAACGCCAAGGCGATTGCTTCGCTAATAATATTTTACAAGTCGTAAGTGTGCTTTTTAAAAATTTTATGATAAATGTAATGTAATAAAATGAAATGAGAAACTCTTTGCTCTCTATTGTAATGTTGGCTAACGTTTTAAATGGCCATGAAAGTATATACTATGAATATAAATAAATAATGCAAGAAATATCGACGTAGTAAAAGGTTTGACCCGTAATGCAACACAATTTATTGTGACTGAGCTGTGTTAATATATTCATGTAAACGCACAATATCTAGAACATTTCAATTTTTAAATTTATGCTTTAATGTTTCTTTTTTCTTTCTTGAAAACTAAAGTTTATGGATCTCAAAGTTATTATTTTTGATCTTCGAACTATACGTTATTTACATGACATAGCTTACAGAATCTTATGAACGTCTGTTTTATAATAAAATAAAATAAAGAATGCAGTATAGCAAATAGTAATTTTTAGATAAATGTTAAAATCATTTGGTAATTTTAAGTTGTTATAGAGATTTAAAACGAGCATGGAAAATTTTGCATCAAACGTCATAAGTCAATGGTTTTGAAAAGGAAAGAAGTGTATGGAAGAAATATGAATATCATTAATTACATCAACTATTGTTTTATTTTATTTTTTTTTGTAAAGTAGTATAAAACAGTACATGTGAATAAGAGGAGAGGAAATTTTTACACAGTTTTATTATTTGTACAGAAGAAAGGAGTAAGGTGGACGGGTCGCCACCGATATTGCGGTATTATTGAGTAACTATACCCTAATCGGTGGCGCTGCTTTGGTCCGCAGCGATAGCCATAGGTGAGCTGGCCCATCAGCCCATCCCTTTTGGTTCCGTAGTGAGGTGCTGGCGTTAGTAGCCAACATAAAGCTGTAGGTTATTAATAGATGAGTCCCAGAGGTCCAGCGGCCTTAATCAAACCCGAGGGTCCGGCAATAAGAGCACCAGGTGCGATGGGTCCAGCGATCCTGGCGGGTCCAACGATGGGTCCAGCGAGGGAAATGGGGCCCAGGGGTCCAAGAGGTCCAATGGGTCCAAGAGGTCCGATCGGTCCAAGTGGTCCAATTGGGCCAAGAGGTCCGATTGGGCCGATGGGTCCAAGAGGTCCAATAGGTCCATATGGGCCTCCGACGATAGCGGTACCAGCGCTGACGCTACCTTGTACGACCGAGGGACCAGCGACGGCTCCGGTGACGACGGCACCAAGATCGACGGCG